>JAUEKW010000033.1:243413-255244 GCA_032274785.1 Ajuga reptans
ATGTTCTCTTGGCTGGGAAACATGTATCGGGCATGGGCTGCGACGACTAAGAGAGGTGGCTTGCCAACAGATAGTGGAGATTCTGTGGTGACACTGGATCAAGTTCCATGCTGGAGTGATTCAGAGTTTAGATACTTGTATGAGAATGAAGATGCTGCTTCTCCGAATTTTCCAGACCCTTTGGCATCTACTGCTGAGGGTGAGAATAGCGGGGATGGCATGCTATCTAGGTTTTCGGTGGATCATGATATCAACTCGAAGATATATCTTTGGAGGGGGAACCCTTGGAATTTTGAGGTTGATGCTGTAGTGAATTCAACAAATGAGGTGAGTAATTAATTAATTGCAATGGTAACGAGTTATTATTATCTACCACAAGTTATATTGTGATTAAAACGGTTGTTGTATTGTGGCACTTTGCTTGTTGCTTTTGTTGGTTGGTGATATCTCATATCTGTTGTTACCTTGGAGTGGTTACTGGTCATGAAAATATTTGATCCTTTTCTTTCTTTCTTCATTATTTTATTTTATTTTATTTTATCATCATTGTTATATTTAAGAAATAGTGAGCTCACTGAGCTGATTGATTTACTGAATATAGGTCTAAGCCTTTCCATAATACATATAGTGAAAAATGTCGTACTGCATGATCAATTATTCTATGTTTAGAATTTCTGCTGGCTTATGATCTTAATGTGTGACTGACATGTTTGAAATGTGTTCAACGCATGTTTCTGCATGACTGACAGAGCTTAGATGAAGCACACAGCAGTCCTGGTTTGCATGCTGCGGCTGGACCGGACCTTGCAGATGAATGCGCAACACTGGTATGCCATATAAAATATTAGATTTAAATTGAGCATCAACATGTCGGTTTTAATGTTAAAATCTTTGGGAGCATCTACTATATGGAAATAGTGCTATGAATGACATGTAACTATATGTTAAATGAGATTTTGAAGATTCTAATATCATCAAGAATAACCTTTATTACTCCATAGGTTGAGTCGTGCAAATTATCAGACCTCCATGAATGCTGTCAAATAGCGTTTCAAGAAGGGGCATGTTAACAATTCCATTGAAAGTATAGTAAATAACTCTAAAATGCTTCTACTGTCTCCATAAGTTCGATATGATCCGATTAAATTAATTCTTCCTCCAAATTAGATTGGCCTAGACCCTAGAAAGACATATTGCTCTCTCTGTATACCTTAATGTTGGTTTGGTCCTTGAAACTTGTGGCTGGTGCATAGTCATGACAATTTTAAAATTTGCATTATAAGAGGGTATAGCACAAGTTCATGGTAAAATTTGAAATTGGAAAAAAGACTTCAGCTGATTATTACGTGTAATCTGTGCTGATGATTACAGGGTGGTTGTCGAACAGGGATGGCTAAAATTACTAACGCATATGACCTTCCTGCAAGGTAATTATCTCAACTTCTTTATTAGAAAGCTTAAGCCCTCAATTCTTTTTTATTAATCAGACAAAGGGCTTCTCCAACGGTATATGGCTTTCCATGTAAAAATACTGTTAAGATGAGACTAAGAAATTAAAGATGCTATCGTTGCATTTGTATCGATGCCTTGACCCAAATATCAACGACAGCTTACCAGAGTGTAGAAGTCAATGGAGATTAGTGAAACCCAATGGTTTAAGACATCATAAATATCTTATGACTGAAGTTAGGCATTAAGCGGCTTTGGTGTTTGCTCCATTGATTCTTGGGTTCCTGGTGTCAAATGAAAGCTTATCATTTTTCACTTTATCCAATTGCTAACTTCTTACTCAAAAGTAGAGTTTATTGAAAATTGCAGGAGGGTTATTCACACTGTGGGTCCCAAGTATGCGGCAAAATATCATACTGCTGCAGAGAATGCTTTGAGTCATTGCTATAGGTCTTGCCTTGAACTTCTCATTGAAAATGGGCTGGAGAGGTTGTTCTATAGCAAACACTGAACCAAGTTATTTTATTTTCCTCATTTTCACGGATTTATCTCTAAATTTGTGGATCAAAGCTGTTTTACAACATGAATGCAGTATTGCAATGGGCTGTATATATACTGAAGCCAAACATTATCCACGAGAACCAGCTGCACATGTAGCGATAAGTCAGTAATTTCCCCTAGCTATTTCTATATTGGTCCATTGATATTCTTGATTTCTTAATTGCCTGTGTACCTTTTTATTGTTTCACTTCAATCATCCCGAATCAGGTTTTTTTCCTCTGTTTTTTTTTTTAATTGGACCAGGAACTGTTAGGCGATTTCTTGAGAAACAAAAGGATAAAATACATGCAGTCATATTTTGTGCTACAACATCATCTGACACAGAGATATATAAGAGGTTTGCTCTCTGAAACTGTCATCTAATAATTAATATGGTATGTATATATACATATATATATATGTGTGTATGTAAATAACTGCTGAAACAGTTGTATTCTGTCCTTGAAGTTTGACATTGATGTGTTGCTCTTGTTGTAGATTGCTTCCGCTTTACTTTCCACGGGATAAACAAGAAGAGGTGATAGCTATATCTAAACTTCCCACAGATGTTGGAGATGAAAATGGTGAGACGGTGATAGATGAACGCAAAATCAGAATACAGCCTTTGCCTAATTTGAAGAAGAAGACTAGTCCAAGAATTCCTGACTCTAATGATCTTCCAGTTAGTGATGTTGGGCTGACAAGAATGTTAGTGATGCGTACTACTTTCCCCTCTTGAGCATCAATCAGTACATGCAATCACAAACTTTTACACATTTGTGGTTTCCTAATGTGTTAGAATCTGCCCATTTAGTCATTGCTTCAGTTTATTGAAACTGCTCTTCTGCATGAAGTCGTGAAACTTGCCTCATACTGTTTTCAGTTCAGTAAATGTTCTTTAGGATATAGAAAAGGATGGGATATCTTCCATTAAGGCACTAGATAGCATCTTCTAGTTGTTTCTATGTTTGATGGTATTTTAGTGAGCCCATATCTTCTTCTCTGGATATCTATCTGTAAGTAGTATCTTAGTGACACCCTGTTGTACTCTCAAGAGATTTACGTTCATTCAACTCTTGTGTTTCGCATTTGGGTTTCCTTCACTCATTCTGAGAATCTGACATAGCAGCTCCATTATGTAACCATAGTCATATGATACCTTTTATGCTTGTAATGTGAACCTCCTGCATAATATATACCCATGTTTTTAGGAGTCATTCTTGTGCCAATTCCCTCCATTTTATTGATTCTCAGGCCATCCTTTGATTTTCTCTTTGTATAGGAACTCGTCATTCTTGGCTTCATATTTGGATCCTGCTTTTATGTCTTTGATCAAAGATCCAGACCAGAGACACATGGAAGAGTGGGAAAAGGCTGCCGAGGCACGAAATGGTTGGGACTTTGCTAAAATGCTTGGATTTGGTGATCTAACAGGTCCTCCTTTGTCTGCTGCTGAAGAGTATTCCCTACATTCTAGATATCTAGCTAAAGCATATTCACTGAATCTCTCGGAAATTGCTGAAATGCGAATAGTGTAAGAAACTATGCCCTTCTTGCATTGGCATTGTTACTTGCAGAATCTTCCATAACATCCTAAATGCAGAGTCATACTGGTAGTCTATGATCTTTGCTGATAGTTTTATGATACCTTTCTTGGTACTGATTGACATGGCATTTTATTGTATTTTGTCCTCTCCCACTCATAACTTTGGCGTTGTTAATATAGGCATGTATTTTGGCTGCTCCATCTCCAGGCTGAGAATATGATATATATTCTGCAGCATCTTAATATAATTTTGTGCAGGCCTGATGGTTGCTTTTGTTTTCTTCCCTACTTTTGTGAACCTTTTAAATGCCCCTTGCTCATTTTTTCCTATTAGCACCCTGAATATTTGAATCTCAGTCTCGTTAAATGGGCTGCAAATTCTGTTTGGTGAACTAAATATGTGGTGGGTTTTCTTGAATAAATCCCATGAGAGGGACGTTTGTCTGTAAAACCCTTGCATACTAAGCATAGAGATGAAGTGATCACTTGACTATTGAGATTCCGAAACTTATATGAATTGGCAGACTGAGTTAACTGTAGTGACATCCAGATCCTAATTCATATATCTTGTATCTATTACAGTTACCGAGGTGGCGTTGATAGTGAAGGTCACCCAGTGATGGTGGTAGTTGGAGCACATTTTCTTTTAAGGTGTCTTGATCTAGAACGCTTTGTGTTGTACGTAGTAAAGGTGAAAACTAACAGCTGCTTCACTGTTCATGTTATGTTATATCTCATAGCCTTGCTCTAGTGTTTCTTGAGGTTGTATATTTTCTTTCCAGTTGACGACTTTATTTGATATCGGGTTTTCAGGAGTTTGAGCCTGTGATACAGAAGCCTTATTCTATTGTTTATATCCACTCTGCTGCATCCTTACAGACGTGAGTATCTTTTTTATCTGAAATTTCTGCGTTTTATATTCTCTCATTTGTCTGTGTTTTATATTCTTTAATTAATTGAAATAATCTTATTTGAAACAACAGGCAACCAGATCTGGGATGGATGAAGAGATTAGAGCAAATACTTGGTCGGAAGCACCAACGGAATCTCCATGTATGAGGGCTCTTCCCCAGTGTCCAATTCTGAGAAATATATGCTGGTGAAGATATTTTTGCACACTTCGTATTAACTGATGTATGGTTTTATTGATGTAGGCAATATACGTCCTTCATCCAACTTTTGGACTAAAATCTGCAATATTTGCAATGCAGCTATTTGTAGACAACGTGGTATGTCTTACATATCTAATTTTCGTTAAAAAAGTCTATATTTCAGATACCCCTTACCCTTCTCTAAATCTTATGCAATTTGGACGATATTTTATAGGTGTGGAAGAAGGTCGTCTATGTCGATCGTCTTCTAAAGCTATTCAGATATGTTCCTCGTGAGCAATTAAGCATTCCAGATTTTGTATTTCAGTGAGTTTCCTGTCTCTTTATAATCACTTATTTTGATTTCACAGAAAAAGTTCTGCACTAAAGTATTAGCAAGGTGTGTTACAATGGCCATATTTGTTCAAAGTGCTTTGATAGTCACAAAATGTTTACCCTTTCTTCATGGCATCACATGATTCAAGGCCATGATTATTCACACCACCCAATTCACCAAACACACCCCAAAAATAAGAATTCAAACTACTCTTGGTCGAACAAATAGAGACATGATCAACCAGGAGTGATCGAACATGATTTGTGATGTTTGGTCCGTGCTGATCGAACACCTCAGTTAAATGTTTAGAGGTTTTTGGTCAGGACCAGTCAAACACTTAAAAAAAAGTGGAAATAGCCGTGCACATGATTCAGAAACGCGTTGAGTGTCTAGTCTATCAGTAAACTGCGTAACCATTTCGAGGGAAATATAATGCAGGCATGATTTAGAAGTAAATGGAGAGAAGGGGGCTATTGTAGACCCAAGAACAAAGTATGTTTATCAGAGAGCATAGATCTTGTGTTAAAAGCCTTCTCCTCGGGTTCAGCTGGACAAAAGGCTCCTGACGGTTCTTCCTCTTGCTCGTTTTCGTAACGGGTTGGTTTTGTGTAATCTAGTCTCAAGTGTTGTTTAGTAGCATCTTTGATCCTCTTTGTTGAAATTCCCATCCCCATTACCTCTCTGTATGTACTATTTTTTGACGATGTGTAATTAGTTTGTTCGTCTTAGCGTAGGTATGCGTTTCACTGGAAAGTATAAATGACTTTGTGGTTTAAAAATAATAGTAGTAATAAATGATTTGGTGTGATATATATATTTTTTTGAAACCGGCGTGATATTTATTTTAGATAATTCTATCAAATGATTTTAGTTTCTTTTTCTTTGCAAGAATTTCTATCATTTGTTCTCTGTTCTGTGATGAATGGCAGAAAAAGAGTTTTTCCTTTTTCTTGGTTTATTTTTGACGAAAAAGAAAAGGAGTATATTGTAAATGATGAATAATAAATAAATAAATAAAAAGCACTAGTTGTTTATTGAAATGAAGCGCAGTGACAATTCTTCGGCTGTTCGACGTTCGTTGCAAGCCGAACCATTTTTATAGGGAGCCAAACTGGGCCTAAATATTTATATTTGATTACTTTACCCTTAAAAATAAATGTGACAGTGTTTGAATAGGTTTGTGGGCAAACTCATTGAGGAAAGCCCAAATCTATCTATGTGTTTATTTAAAGATTTGAGAGCAAACGTTTTACATATTTTTACATCCCTCAGCTACTTTATCTCAGTTAACAGTGTCACAGCAGATCCATAGTTCTCCTATTTTATTTTTATTAGTTTGGTCTTTAATCGTTTTCTTTTTTGAAAACCAAAAAACTGTTCGATGGCATCACTCATTCACTCTTGCCATATATTGGTGGAGTAGGAGAGCGTGAGACTGAAAGGTCACGAGTTCGAATTTTCCTGCCAACATTTTCTTGGTCTGAGTCTATCACAATTCACACACCTTGTGTGGTTTACCTGGTTGACGTGGTTTGCAGGCTATTGCGTCAATTCGAAAGTTTACCTAGTACGTACTCGAAAAATAGCGGCTCCGGGTTCCGGTAAAAAAAACAAAAAAAGAAGTCGCGAGTTTGGACTCATTCGGCCACTCCTATATCCCTCGTATACTAAAAAAAAAAAAAAACTATAATATACTCGCCAAAAATAAGAAAATCTGCTTCTAAAAAAAATTAAATTTAAAACAATAGAAAAGCTGTGTGACTCACAAAGACGCAGCACAGGCGACAAACTGAAACAACGGAAACCCATACCTTACCGCAGCTGCTTGAAGGTCGTTCCAAACCGTCGCTCAAGCTTCCGCAGGTAAAAATGCAAACTCCAATTTCCAGTTACAATCATTAGAATTAAACCAAATAGCTTCCTTGCGAGCTGATGCTGATCTTATCTGTTGTGTATTTAGTTATCTCAATTCGATATGATGTTTTATGCATGGTTTCCTGAAGCAATATGTACTGTATTTGTGTAGTATGATTTTTTTTCCACCGGCGGGCTGGGGGAGTTTATAATGGTGTTTATTTGGGCTTGGCATGAAAGTACTATGTTTTAGGTTTTGATTCTGGTGAAGAATCTGAGATTTGAGAATTCGCTAATTAACTTGTTACAACAATCTGTTCGTTGGAGTAATTACGTTTCCTTGTCCTGATTGATATTCCGCTAGTGGCGTTTAAATTCACCATAGCTAATATTTTATTTGATAGGTTGAGCTGTATAATTTGGTTCGTCGTTTTGATAGCTTCTACGTGGCCGTGCTTGAGATGATTTCTCAATGGTTTATGTTCGACAAAACTGAATATGTTGTGGTGTGTGGATTCTTTTGCTTAGTTTTGTGAAGTAATATGTTAACAACTCAGATGGTTTAAGAGATTAAAGTGCTACTGCCTTTTCTTGTTTCGTTTATTTTTCTGTACAGAAGTGTTTTGATAGTTTCCGAGGGTCAATCTGCGGTTAAAATGGTACAAATATCAACAAACACTTTGACTTCTAGAGGCAATGTTGTTTGTGGATCGAAGGATTGGTTGAGGAGAAATTTTGGCCAAGTGAGGGAGCCACATATAGTTGTTGAGGTGGGAAGATCGTGCTTCTGTGCTTTTAGTGGAAGGGTAGCTTCGTTTCCTGGACCATGTGATTTATCTCGACCTAGAAGCACGAGGGTTCAAGCCGGTTGGCTATTTAAAGGAAGTGACAAGGGATCGGAATTCAATGCAAGCGTTGAGCATAGTGAAAGTGCCAATGAGGATATTCTGATGTTTTTCTTTGAGCTTGACTTGGCAACCCGAGTACAGGTTTGAGATGCCACAACTTTGACATTTTTCCCGATTTCTTAAATAGTTACGTGATCCCCATGTTTGTACTGCAGTATGCTTTGAATTTGGAGCAGTATGATATTGCCCAGCAACTGAGGAACAAGTTGACTGAGGTTTGAATAGTAAAGTATTCTTCTATGTTTTTAGTTATTTCTAAAAGAGCCTTTGTTTTTCTATTTGCAAGCTTCAAGAATACCAAAAAGAAAAACAATAAGATTCTACCCTGTACAGGTCAATTGTATTTATCTGTATCTGATTTATGTAATAAGTTTATATGAAGGTTGAATCAGAGGTTATCAAACTCCGAGAAAGCAGAAGGGGATCAGCATCCAAGAGTGAAGCGCAAGATATGGCTATAAGCATTTTACGCCTGCGGTGAGTCTCCAATTTGTTGAGCCGTTTTTTAGTAGTAAGGTTGAGATTCGTCCACGTTGTTTTCCATTTTATGGAAATCAGTTTATTTGGGAACTTAAAATTTTGTTGTATTTCTTGCAGTGCAGACCTGCAGAATGCAATTGAGAATGAGAATTACAGTTTGGCTGCGGAAGTAAGGGATAAAATTTCCAAACTCGAAGCGAAGTCTTTGGCTGCATCTGTAAATGCCCAAGCATATGAAAATGCAAAATATGCTTTCCGTTTGGGCCAGAAAGTGAAGCATAAAATATTCGGTAATTTGTTACCTCTTGCTGACATTCTCCTTCTTTTGATGAATTTATCTAAAGAATTTATTTCATTTTGATAAAATATTTGCTATATGTCCTTATGCTGTGTTGGCGTGGTTTTTAGTGAATCTATTAAATATATTAGGATTGATATATTCTCGCTCTTACAGGTAGATCTCATCATAATTTAAATACAGAAAATAATTACTGAACGATGTTAATCTTCAGTACTGAAAGATCAGGCCAATTTTCAGAGGCATGTAATGATGACGAATTTAGCTGCCCCTGTTATTATGTATCTTATTAGAAATTTGGTTTGGTATTATAGGATATCAGGCTGTGATTTGTGGCATGGATCCAGTGTGCTGTGAGTCGAAGTCATGGATTGAGGGTGCTAATGTTGACAAGTTGAATCGAGGTCCTGATCAACCCTTTTACCAGGTATAACCCGATTCAGTATGGGTCTTTAAATATCATTTTTCCACTTCTTTCACTATATATTGCTTGGCTTTGGGTTCGAATTTTTCACTTATGCTTCCATAAAAAAAAAGCTCGTTTTGCCACATAATAATAAAGTAAAGGGCTAATGCCATTTCGTAAATTGCTACCAGTTGCCATGATTTGCTGTCTTATTTAATTCACTCACATTACCATTTGATATCTGATAGCTGTTTTAGATTATACTTAGGGGCATTAGAGTTAATCAGGGACGAAATAGGGATTCTCATATAGCTAATTTAACTTATTGTTTTTTGCAGGTGTTGGTTGATGTGCGCGAAGACCCAAACCTTTTAGTAGCATATGGTAAGCACAAGAAATAATTTCCACTGCACTCTGTAAAATTTATCAATCTTTTAATTCTAGTTGTGAAACCCTTTTTCTTCTCATCTGTCATAGGGACTTTATCTACAAAAAAATTTATATGTTTTCCTTATCAACACTACACAATACGTTCTCAAGACTGATTTGCAAATGGAATTTTCTTACAGTTGCCGAGGAGAATTTACTAGCACCGGACCAACAAGATACGGTTAGTTAAAGTTAACGGCTTAAGAATCCAAGATTTTGCTGCTCTTTTAAAGATTATGCAATGAATTTATCAATTGAGTGCAATCTGGCCTATTTGCTAAATGAATGCAAGCTTAGGTGATCTGTGCAATGATGGTGGGCAAGACATGGATCATAGCCTAAACAAATTTTTGGATTCCTTTTAATTCAAACCCATCAACTCAATTTTATAGTTCTTGAATTTTGTACTCATTTCATCATTGCAAAATTGATAGTTTCAATCAGTTGGTCGAAATAGCTAATCTCCCAAATGTTTGGACTTTATTTTTTTAAAATAATTTGGCATCCGTTTTCTGAACTACAGAGTTGTTTATTCAATTCTGCTCTCATGGTGTACTCTGAATAACCATGTCCAGGATAGATTCGATCATCCTTACGCTTCCTTTTTATTTTACGGAATGGATTCTGCTGGAGATTTCATCCCCATTAAACAGCTGCGCGAGAAGTATAGCCAGCCTCGCCATGAACTGCCATTTGACGAGGAAAACGGAAAAGATGCGTAAGCCCTTACGTTGCCTGTACAGGATCTGATAATATATATGATCGTTTTTACATGTTTTTAGATTTGCTAAAAACATCCAAATTTATTAGTTATTTGGTCATCATTGAAACCCAAGACCTTGTTCAGATTTGAGTCTACAAGGTGTCTAGAAGGCAAGTTATGAGGATTAATAGACTGTTATGTCCTTTCATTTATGTTTATTTTCTTGCAAGTTCACTGTGCGTTCATCAAGATTTTTAATCCTCACCTGTTTTATTATCAGAAAATACTGTTTTTAAAAAAAAAAAAATTAAGTGAGCTTATGCATTAGTGAATTATATGCGGGTATATGTTATGTATAAATTATTCGCCTTAAATACTGCACATATTGTATCTCACACGGGGGAAGAATTTGTAGATTTTACACCAACTTAGTGGCAGTGCCGGCAAATTCTATGTTACCCAAGTGCATATTGGTCCGCTAATTCTTACCAACCCAATCAGGTAATCACTGATTGGGACAATTTACTATTCATTTGATGGTGAAGTCAACTAATCTTCATTCATCCGTCAAGTCAATGGTAGATTGTCCAAATCGTATACTAGATAAAAAAAAGTTCCCGTATTGATCTATCATGAAAAGTATATGGTGGATCATCAGATCTACTTGGACAGTATCCAAGTAGATAGTATAGAACCTAAAGCACATGAATTGACCCGGTGTGCTAATAATAGAATTTGGGCCTCAAAGTAAGTAACTTAAAAAGGGAAATATGAAAGATAAGAATAGTATGAGATGCAGCAGGCAAGTGGATATTAATTATATATTTAACAAAAATGAAAACAAAAAAAGGAGTGGAAATTGAGATATTAATTACGCATTATGTTTTATTATTATTTTCTCCTAGAACCAATATAGTTTAAAATTAAGAAGTGGTCAACAAGGGGAAGAATATAAAAAAAAAAGTCACACACACGAAACCTGTGCATTATAGCAGGCTCTTATCTAGCGAATGAGATCTTCTATTTCAAATCACATGTTCCACTTTTTTTTCTATTTAAAGTAACTATTCCACTTTCTTCATATTTTACTTTAAAAAAAATATTTTTTTAAATTTTATTTTATAAATAATTTATTTCAGAATTCATAATTCAGGGTTCTTCTCCATAATTCATGATTTACTAGTTCATGAGTTCATAAGTTCATGGTTCAGGTTCAAATTTACCACCTAGGGTTTAATCTTTGTTATTAGGTTATAGTTTTATTTCACGCTTCATGAATTCATGATTCATGAATTCACGGTTCACGATTCACGTACTATGTTTCACGGATTCAGGATTAGTGGTTTATGGGGTTCAAGGTTCACGATTCATGATGTAGCCGTTTGGAATACTGAATGGAACACCAAAAGTGGAACACCAAGCTTTTATTTCGCACTTCATGATTCATGAATTCACGGTTCACGATTCACGTTCTATGTTTTATGGATTCAGGATTAATGGGTTATGGGGTTCAAGGTTCACGATTCATGATGCAGCTAGAGATTACAGCTGGGTGGGTACCCGCTAAATTAAGCCTACCCAAACCCTAACCATTTAAAATTTATATTACCCAAACCCACTTAAAAAAAATACTTACAATACCCAAACCCACCCAAACCCATTTACAAAAACCCATCGGGTACCCTAACCCACCCAATATGTATTTAAATTTTTAAAAAATATTATATTTTACGGGTTATCTAAACGGTTATTGAACCGGTATCCTAACCACTCATCAATATAAAATAAAC
>JAUEKW010000033.1:360944-372131 GCA_032274785.1 Ajuga reptans
ACGACCTACCTAGATGACGACCTGTTCAACCATGCCACGTGTCTCTGGGCTGGTCTATTATGAAACGACCATCCACATATATCAAAAGTTATTAATTATAATATTTAAGAGAAACTATTGATTTCGAGCCGATTCAGGTTAGAATCGGGTTAATCGTGTCCGTGTTGGATTTCTCTCAGTGAATTCGGATCAAGTCGGGGTTCGTCTTGTCGGGTTCGGGAGAACCACTCTTATTTTGAGTAATGATGCAATAAAAGAATAATGACGAGTATAAACATGGTCCTATTTAATTAGATACAATTTATAACTCATCAATATTTAATTTATCTAATCATGCCTTTGTATTAATAACAAAATTACAGGACAAAGACAGACTGGTAAAAACTACTTCAAAAACTATCTAAAACCACAACTAAGTTATATACATGAAATCAAACAAAATATCTTGTTATTATAACAAACTGTATTTTAATAGCACTTTTGATTCATTTGGGGAGACAAAAAAAAAAGACAAAAAAAAATAAAGGAAACGTAAATAAAATAATTTTGTACAATTTGATTAGCAGAATTTTCCAGGACGGCATCTGATTGCACCAGAGGTACGGGTAAGCCTTCCCGCATATGAACCGGGTTTAAACTTGATCAAATTATCACCAGTTAATGGGCTTTTAGTGTGCTTTAGTGGTGGGCCTGATTCTGTGAAGAAGGCCCCATTTGTGAACAAATCGCCCTCCGACCGCCACTGCCAGTTCTTCCACTCGTTAATAGAAGCATAATCTCTCTTGGTAACCTACCAACATAAACAATAATTTAGATACGAGTATGCAGGTACTCACGGATAAATTGGTTACACGCTATATATTGTTTTCAGGGACGGAACCAGGGGGCGGGGGGCGAGAGTATACATATATACTGTGTAATAGTTAAAAAAAGTTTGAATTTCGCCCCCTTAGAAATTTTAAAATCCCGTCCCCCTCCTCCAACTTGTAATCCCGCCCCCCCAAACTATAATTCCTGATTCCGTCCGTGATTGTTTCACATTCCGACCTGATGCAATCCCCTAAATTCTAATTAATTTCTCTTTCATTTTTTTTCTTTTATATTCTCATCTAATTGGAAGATTATATATTTTAATTTTAAGTTGTATGACTTATTTTTAGAGTGTAAGATACAATATAAAGAACTATGATACATACCACATCTGTTTATATTTAGATGCAGTTTTAGATTTTCTGACTTGTTTATAAATAGATATTTATTTTACTTTTTTCTCATTTATTATCGTATCCATGACCATAAATTAATGCAAAGTAAAATAATATAAAGGAAAGAGATGCAGAGAAATTTAAGAGATTTGAAGGGAAATAAAAATTTAGTTGAGAGTTTATTTGTCTGTTACCCAATGTCTCAATTATCTTATCCAAAGCTAAAACTGCATCTAAATGAAAACGGAAGTAGTGTATATTAGGGGTGGCATACCGTACCGTACACAAATTTCATACCATACCGTACCGTACCAAAAATTTCATACCATACCGTATACCGTACCGAAAAAATCGGTATAGGAAAAACGGTACCGATACCGTACCGAAAATTTCGGTATACCGAAATATCGGTATGGTTTTCGGTCTGTACCGATATAGTACCGAATTCATGGTATACCGAAAATTTTGTACGGTAGGTTACCGTTTCATACCGATTTACCGACTTCTTTGTTATACCGATACCGAAATTACCGAACTCTATACCGAAATTACTAATAATTAATTAATTTGATAAATCGGTATACATACCTACATACCGAAAAATTGAATTACCGAGTATTTCGGTATATACCGAAAATACCGTACCGATATATATTTTCGGTATATACCGAAATACCAAAAATTTTCGAATTCTATACCGAAAATGTCGGTATACCGAAAATTTCAGTTTTTTCGGTACGGTAAGTACGGTATTTTGACATTTCGGTATTTTTTCCCCCACCCCTAGTGTATATATGTATCAAGTAGACGGGGAAGGGAGCGGGTCGGATAGACGGGTATATATATTACCTCCTTAGTGTATTTAGCGTTAGAGGCCCTAAATCGATTTCCCTGGCTGATAATGGTGGGGTGAGCACTGCCGCCAATGGCGTAGAGTTCCCAATGGGAGTAATCATTGTTGACAACGTGGACGAATCCCCATCGGCACCTTGGCATCCGTTGGATCAACCCGATTCCGAATCTGTTAAATGCAACGGTTACTTGCATTATTGCATCTCTAGAGTTACTATCATGTGCACCCAAGAGCATCACCTGCACCCCAAAAAAAGAACAAGTATGAGAATTTCTAGAATTGTTGTATCCACTTTTAGAGGTGGCGATTCGGGCTGGGCTGGGCTGACCCAGACCAAGATTTGATTGGGTTTGAAATTAGTGAGCCTAGTCTAACTCATTAAAATACACTGAGATTGTTGGGTTGGATAACAGCTCATCGATTCATTGGCCCACTGGGTCGGGCGTATTGGGTCCAATAGAATTTTGAGTTGAGGTTCCTACGATCCAGCATGTCTGAGATGTGGCAAAATCGGTCTGGCCCGATGGGCTGACTTAGCCTACCTGACATTTTAGACGAGTTGAGACATATGAATCTTGGGCTGAAATATCACAGTCCCTAATAGGCCCGACCCGATACGCCACCGGCCCAATGGCTGAGTCGGTCTGCCCGAATGTTAGGTAGGCTAGGCTGAGCCGGCCAATGGAGTTTTGTCACCTCTACATGATATGAAGTAGGGGTAAGAGAAAGATTGGAATTACATCATTGTGGTGGTTGAATTTGCAGTTAGAAATTGTAACGGCGGTGGATCCTTCGATAACATCAATGAGTCCATCCGTAGCTTTAGACAGAGAAACATGGTCAAGCCAGATGTTGTTGGAGGTAAATATGCTAATAGCGTCGCCGTCCGACCGCCCGCGCAGCCCGTAGTGGTTGATGGAGTCTCTGATCATGCCACCGGACGTCGGAACAATGTTGTGAATCCATATATTATGAATGATAATATTATGAACAAATTGAATAGTAATGCCTGCACCATAAGCAATGTGGACTTCCACACCCCTACCATCAATAGTTTTGTCACTAGTCATAATGAGCTCTTGCTTGAGCCTGATAATCATGCTCTTGGCAAAAATGATCCACAATGGCTCGGTTTGGATGACGGCGTGGCGGAGGGTTCCGGGCTTAGGGTTGACCATGTCGTTGTCGGATGGGTCGGTAACTATGTAAAACTTTCCGTCCTTGCCACCCGTGGTCATGTGACCGAACCCTCGGGCGCAATCGGCTAGACTCTTCCGGTTCTTGGCCCAATTCGGGTCGCACCGCCAGCAACGGTCAATCGGGTTGGTGGCCTTGCATCCATCTGCCATCCCTAGGTTTCTCCTTGTGGAATTTTTACCTACTAAGGTCCTACATGAATGAATCGATGTACATTAATTACATTATATGTAAAAACGAGATGAGAGACAGGCGCGCTGAAACCTGTCTCGCCCTGTCGCAGATTACCATGCTGGATGGCCCAACGGATCAACCAGCATGAGTAATTGAACAGAATATTAATCCGAATTTAATAGCATGAAAAAATAGAAAAAAAAATGATAACTTACTCGCCAACTAAAACATTAAAATCATCAGTAAGATCCTCAGGATGAGGATCGTACGCACTCAATGATGCCTGATACGATTCATTAGCCTTCTTCTGCAAATACTCATCCAAAACCAGGTAATCGGCATAAGCTGCAAGAGGCAACAAGACGACGAAGAAGAGCAACGATAACTTGCACTTTGTAAGTGCCATTTTTCGTATTTTTGTGTACTTTTTGTTTTAAAAAAATAAAATAAAATTGTTCCTCTCTCGGATGAGCGAACCACTGGGGAAACTTACGCCAGTGATTCGCTTTTTTTTTGTCGTGGGAGAAGAACACAAGATTAGAGAAAGGAAATGTGGATGTGTATATATATATAGTGTAGGAATCGAGCGACGATAACCATTGAATATTTTGAGAAGAGAAGAAGAAAGATGTAGACCACTAGAAGGTAAATGGTGAGAAATATATGGCGGGAGAAATGTAGAACCATTCACATTGGTGGACAAGTTTAAGGTTGTTGGTCTTTTAGATTAGCAAAAGGTTTGAAATTAAAGGGTGCCATTAGATTTTAACCAAATAATTCACACGGTGTGATGGCTGTGTGACGGGAAAAAGTATCACCTTTTTGTAGTAAAAGTATCACTGATATTAAATAAAAGTATCACTTTTTTTGGACAAAAAAATATCATTTTTTGTACCGAAAGTATCACCTTTATTTACAAAAGTATCAGTATTTTTAAAGTATCACTGTTTTGGGTAAAAATATTATTTTTTCCTGTAAAGGTGTATTCCGTCACACACTGTCGCACCGTGTGACCGCCACACGCAAGACTCACTCACATAAACAAATAATTTTGGTCTTGGAGAATGAAAATGTGAATTGAAATTGTAATACTTATTTTTTTTTTCTCGAGCAATCAAAAGCTAATTAAAAAGTGCTTAAAATCAAATGTTTGAGTAAAATTTAATTAATTGTAGGGTTAAAAGTTCTTTACCATCAATTTATCTTTCATTAATCTAACATATTTGAACACATTGTAATAGGTTACTGGCCAGAGACCATTTCACACCAATCCCACCCTACCAGGATTTGTAACTAACGTATTTGAATACTACAATTCATCTCACAAAGATGACTTTTTATACATTTCACATATATTAAGAAATTTATTTAATACCCTTCCTGCCGCACCCTTATTTATTACAGTGGATTAAAGAATGGAATGAAATTATCTGTTCCAAAAATGTGTATTCCACTTTGTGTTCCATACATTGTGGGAGTGATACATGTCCCATAATTTTATAATTTAAAAAGGTATGGGACATGTGTCGCTTTCGTAATGTGTGGAACACAAAGTGGAATACATAATTTGGAACAGATGATTTGGATCCTTAAAGAATGTTAACTTTAAATGGTAATTCTAATAAATGATTTAGTATTAGTATATTAGTATTTGTTTTTTTAACCTATAATTATTGTTGAGGACAATGTAGATTATTGGAAAAAAGATACAAATTTACCCCTGCATTTATACCTCGAATTCAAATTAGATCTTGAACTATTTTTTCGTTCAAATAAACACTTGAAGTTTTTGAATAGGACGAATACACCCTTGAAATTTTAAATTCAAGACAAATTGGACCTTTTGAAATATTAAAATAACTAAATAAATTTTAAAAATATTTAATAAATACAAAAATAACAAATTAAATAGAAAATTATATTTTAAAAATCAAGAAATCAACAATATAAGATATACAAATTATTTACTAACTTAAAATAATTCTAAAATAATTTATCAAACTTTAGAAACTATTTAATAACTTATGAATTTGGTGTAATTTATTTTCTTTACTTTATTTAAATAATTTCCTAGATTTCTATTATATACTATATTTTTTTTATTTTTCTGGAATTTTCGTTCATATTTTTTATTTAATTTGTTATTTTTATATTTATTAAATATTTTCAAATATATTTAGTTATTTTAATTATTAAGAAGATTCATTTATCTTGAATTTAAAAGTTCAGGAACTTATTTAACCCATTTAAAAAGTTCAAATCCATGTTTAGATTAAAAAAAAAAAGTCCAATTTTAAATTAGATATAAATTGAGGGGGGTAAATTTGTATTTTTTCCTAAATTATTTGACGCAATAAATTAGGATCAGAAGAATAATTATATTGCATTGCACAGCTCAGTTTCAATTAGCAGTAAAAAGCTTCCTTCTCTCACTAGAAAAAATTGAAACTCTCTTTTTCTCTCTCTACCTTCCGCTGCAAATAGAACAGAAATGGTGTATGTCAAGGGTCCAGGCCTTTATTCCGACATTGGCAAGAGAGCCAGAGGCAAGTTGTTTTAGTAGGTTTTTCTTATTTCGTGTTTATCCGTTTTTCCAATTTTATTTTCATTTTTTGCCTTCATTTTTGGGGATTCAAGGAAGTAATATTGGTAGATTTGTGTGTTTCCAGATCTTCTATACAAGGATTATCAGGATGATCAGAAGTTCACTCTCACTACATTGACTTCAAATGGCGTGGTTAGTATTGTATCAGTAATTTAATTTTCTCCGTTTAATTTGAATATAGCCGTATGTTTTGTATTTGGAAGTGATGTATCTGCATCGGTATTATGCGATAGAATGAAGGAATTCCGTATTTAATGGATGATTAAACTAGACCTAGCTCCATTTCTATGATTAAACAAGACCTAGCTCCGTTTTGTTTTGGGTGGGGAGGGGGAAGGGCGGAATGTTGCAACCAGAACATTTCATTCAATTGTGATTTTCCATTCTTACGGAAATCATTTGCTGAGTAATTAGACATAGCATGTGTGGACCGTGGAATAGTTTATTTTGTTTGATTCAGGAACTTTCGTTTATTGTATATACGTTAGACTGTAAATTTTGTAGAACGAACAATGTGTGTTTTGGATATTCCATGTGTTCTACACATGTATTTTAGTAAGATGTATTGACATGGATACAATGCAAACATAGTGGTGTGGTGTTTCTTAAGAAACTTGACACACTAATTAGTAACGGATTCATAGATATATCTGTTAGTGATTGTTTGGATTGATATGGATTTGAAATCCATCACTCATTTTGAACTATTTCTGCATTATTTTGGTGGATTTGACATGTCAAGTGCTGTGTTTGGACACATAATTTGAGGCTTGTCAGTTGTCATGCTTCGCGTAGTATCCGGCAAAAGAAAAAAAAAAAGAAAAAGAAAAAGAAGCTTTTATATTTATTTTAAAGCATGCTTGAAATCTGATATCTGGCTCTGTGTATTTGATCACTATTTTAGCTTTTTCGTGCCTAATCACAGCTCCTTTGTTTCTTTAGATCGTGCGTGAGACATTTAAATTGTTATTCAAGCTTTACAAAAGAAAATTGTTGAGCTGGTTCATTAGGACGGTATGAGGGTGTGGTTTTTTCAGAATAATGGTTCTTAATACATATATCAATGACAAGATCATTTTTTTTTTCAAATAAAAACCTCTGACATTTTGGTGATTCATTCGATTGTTTTTACTCGGGCATCTAATTATTCGGTTCATTTATGTTCTACAGGCATTTACTTCATCAGGGACGAAGAAGGGAGACTTGTTTCTAGGTGATGTCAACACCCAGCTAAAGAACAAGAACATCACAACTGATGTCAAAGTTGATACCAGCTCCAATGTGAGTCATCTTATTTTTGTCGAAAATGATGCTTCTCACTTTTGTTTTGAACCCTGCCTGCTATATTTAAGCACTTGCATTTGAGCTGTTTTAAATATTTCTTGTGAAAAATATTCTATAAATCTGTGTCCCCTACAATGTTTATTCATTATATTGGTATGTTTATCCTCTGTCTAGTGTCTACTGTATAATTCATGTTAGGACAGATATGGTCAATAATTTAATTTCAAGTCTTTTCGTATTTTTGTTGTTGATCAATCTTTCCCCAAACTGTTGGCTGATTGATTGTTTGGTTTTTAGGTTTATACGACCATCACCATAGACGAGCCTGCTCCCGGAGTGAAGGCTATACTTAGCTTTGTCGCTCCAGACCAAAAGTCTGGCAAGGTAAAATATTTCTTAAATTTCGATATTGTATTTTAGTGTTTGTTATAGACACAGTCTTTTCAGATTCTTTTTGAGTGTATTGCACTATAACTAAATTAAATTCTGGGTGTTACAATTCATGGGAATTTTGGTTATAGGTGGAACTTCAATATTTGCACGAGCATGCTGGAATTAGTACTAGCTTGGGACTGACAGCCAAACCAATTGTAAACTTCTCTGGTGTAGCTGGGAATCACAAGGCCACCTTCGGCACCGACATTTCATTCGACACTGCTACTGGGAATTTCACCAAATACAATGCTGGAATCAGTTTTGCCTGTACTGACCTAATTGCATCTTTGATCGTGTAAGTACTTTCTAATTCCTAAATTTGTATTTGAAAGAGATTTTGGTGCCCACTCCCCCCCACCCACATGACGCGTAGCTGGTAAAGTAGTTACGGCGTAAAATATTGGATCATAGATTCGACCACCGTAACTGAACCCTCTGGTACTGCTAGTTAGGCCCAATTTGGTATTTGCAGTGGATTGACATCTTTCGTTTTACAGGAACGACAAAGGTCAATCTGTAACTGCATCCTACTTCCACACGGTCAACCCATTTACCAACACGGCGGTTGGAGCAGAGTTAACCCACAGCTTTTCAAGCAACGAAAATACACTAACCTTCGGAACACAACACTCACTCGATCCTCTCACTTCAGTTAAAGCTCGAGTGAACAACTATGGCAAAGCAAGTGCTCTCCTACAGCACCAATGGCGTCCAAAATCTCTCATCACTCTCTCAGGCGAAGTGGACACACGAGCTATAGAGAAGAGCGCAAAGATTGGACTGGCTGTAGCTCTTAAGCCTTGAAAATTGAAAATATCCAAATCGAAAGATTGGTAAGCACATTTTTGGTACGAAACTAGATTTTGAGCTTGTATTGTGATCATGCTTGCGTAAAGTCAGCTGATCGTCTGCGTTGTACGAATAATTAGGGATGTAAACGAGCCGAATCAAGCCGAACAGTACTAGGCTCGAGTTTGGCTCGTTTGATTTTTAGTCGGCTCGAGCTTCTAGACTTATGTTTGAGTTCGGTTCGTTCTGTAATTACTTAGCTCGCGAATAGTTCGGCTCGATTCGATAAAAACTCATTAACACGTCAAAATGTGCATAGTTCGAGCTTGAGTTCGTTATTAAGCTCGCAAATAGTTCGAGCTCGATTCGCAAAAGCTCGTGAATAGTGTTCAACACAATTAAATGCATTATTTTTTTTATATTATATATATATTCGAGCCAGGCTCGCGAGCTCGGCTCGAGAACTTGGGTTCGCGAACAAGCTCGCGAGCTTACGAACCAAATACCTACAGGCTCGAGTTCGGCTCAAAAATTTAACCGAGCTCGAAATTAGGTTCGAGCTCGGTTCGTTTAGGCCAACGAATATTTTTTCGAACCGAGACCGAATAGTTTGGTTTGATTACATTCCTACGAATAATCCTCTGACCTAAACCACTTTTTAACTAGCACCCCTAAGATCAACACTTTCTAAATCAGAACGAAATTGAAAAATCTCTCTTCCATCTAAGGAGTCACTATACTCTACTCTAGTGAAACTACCGTTTTTAAGTTTATAGAAGACGACTTCATAACTAGTCCTCATAACCGCAACACCACCGTTGTAGAAACCAAGAAGGTCAAAATTTGCACACTCGTCGTCTATGACCATCTTGCTCGTCCACCCGTGGTTTCGCCGCCATACCCACAGCTCCATCTTACCCTCTCGTGACACGCAAGTAAAACCGAGCTCGCCTTCGTACTCCACGAGTCTCTTCCATTTGTAGGCGTCGTTCTTGCGGATAGATTCTGGAAGAGAGAATTTCTGGAAACACTCTTGAGCAAAATCAAAGGCCAACACATTATCTTCGTGAGTCTGCAAGTATACGCATCCGCCAACGGATACGACTGGTCGGGTAGAGCAAATTATCTCGTCGCAAGGAAGGTTTACGCCTTGTGTTGCTCTCCACATCCAAGTTTTCGAATCGAATATTTCGCATAAATGCTCCATCATATACCACCTAAAAGAAGAAGAATGTTTAATCAGATCAGTTTTCTAAGAAAAACATAACATATGCAACTGAAGTGAGTTTACTTACTCTACAATCTTTACACTGGACAATCTGAAGATCTTGTAGGTCAGAGGCTTTGCCTTGAAGACCGCCACTGCAACTGCAACGGTTTGGTAACGAAGTTTCGGATTAGGAAGAGCTAGCCACTGGTTCGTTACCGGTTTGCAGATATAGTATCTGTAGTTTCTGCGCTTCTGTTTTTCGCAGCACAGAATCCCATGATTACACGAGGCTAAAATCCTCGTATCCTCGCGTACATTGACACAATCTCCTCCTCCTTTTCCATCTCTCGATTGATCCGCCGATATATACTTTGATACATGTTTGCAATCTCTCATATCCTGAATGAAATAACCAAACATGTTTTTCGTTCTTTCTTGGTAGGTAGGCATGAAAGTCGGCTCGTGGATGATCTGTTTCCATCTCTTCGACACAGCTTTGCACGTATCCAATGTTTCCAGGGATGTTCGACTCAGAATATCAAATACAATGTCGTCTGAAGCGTATTCTTGATCAGAATCCATGTATTCGTATATCAACTTTTTGACAGAAAATTGGCGCGGAAGATTGGGAATAAGTATGATCGACAGAAGGAGACGGAGACGGAGAGAGAGAAGAACTATGATCGCAGAAAATAGTACCAATAATAACCAGCAAGCAAGAAAATATTTTTGTAAGAACGGATGATAGAACTACATGCATATATGTCTATATATATATATATAACACTAATACATGTCCTATTTGGATTAGGATTTGTTGCCAAATTATGTTTGGATTCTACTAGATTTTCTTTAAATATTGTTTCCTTAACAGGAAGAGTTTGAAGCATACTAGGTTTATTCGATTGTTATTTCCTAGATTTATTTAATTAGTGCTTAAAAGAAAGAGTTGTAAGCATAGAAGATTTTATTATATTGCTATTTCCTTAATAGGAAGTGATTTTCCAATAACCAAATATTCTCTCCTTAAAACCAAATATTCTCTCCTTAACAGATACGGAGAAAGAAAAAGAATAAAAAAAGGAAAACTTATATTCCTAATTTAACATATGGTAATTGGCCTTTCTAAAAAAGGAAATAAAAAGGGGAAAAAATAACATATGGTAATTGGTATGTTCCGATCCAATTAAATAAACTAAAATATGGGATTAAAAGAGTACATAAAATCACATAAAATATGTTTAATTGTTTAAATAAAAAGAAAAATCACATATTTTGCCCTTTATTTACATGTGTTTACTCTTACTCCCTCTATTTTAATATTTAGTTTTTTTTGCCTCCTATAAATTTATTTTACTTAATTTTCATGGTTCCCTGTACTTTTAAAGATGTTTTACACTTTTGTTTCTTACACTTTCATCTTTCTTGTCTTTTG
>JAUEKW010000033.1:389023-410882 GCA_032274785.1 Ajuga reptans
CCCCCCCCCCCCCCCCCCCCCCCCCCCCCCCCCCCCCCCCCCCCCCCCCCCCCCCCCCCCCCCCCCCCCCCCACACCTTCAGTAAATTGACTAACAATAAAAAGTTGTATATTTTTAAATAAGAGTATTATCGGGGGTTTAAAAAAGAAGAATCTAAAATTTAATTTTCCTTAATAGGACCAAATTTCTCACTTTAGGTACGAGACTAAGTGAAATCATGATCAAAACCATCTAATATTAATTTTAGAAATCATTGCACTAACCCTAATTTAGGCTACGTTTATTTATGAATTGATCCATTTAGATGGGGATGGATTGGTCAATTTTAATAATTATATTAATTATTGTCTAACTTTTTAATATATTTTGACCATTTTAAAACATGATTTTATAATATTTTATTAATTTTACCATCTTTTACCCAAAACAAACATTTTGTTTAGAACTTATACAATTCATATTTTACGAGTAGATTTGCCACGTACGTGTCCGTACATAAACAAACATACTCTTAGATATTTTTCAATAATATATATATATATATATATGCATATTGTATGTATATTGACCTTGCACTTCATATATTGCACCCCATGTAGTAAATTAAATCGATTTATTCGTAACTACAACTCGATAAGTACAACACACAAATAATAATTTTTAAAAAAGAAGACTGTCACAATTGTTAACCATGAGATATTGTTATTTAATGCAACTTGTTTATATTTATGCCTGATTTTTGTTTTATTTTTGAAATACTGAAACATGACTATATTTGCATCACTAATGCATGAATATCTCCGGACTCAAAATAGGATAAATTATGGTAAAATTCAGAAAAATTTATCTTGAATTGTAAAACAAAAAGCTACTATTAAACATTTTTTTTCTTTCTAATCCCATATTATTATGAAACGGAAGGAGTACTAGGATATAATTTCCCAATAAAAAGAAAATACAAGCTATACTTGAGATATTGTAATCTGTTAGTTATCATTTGATATTATGCCTCTTTTAAGTCTTAAATAAATGTGGCAAAATAGGCCCGACCTAATGGACCAACTTAGTCCGTTCAATATTTATACAGACTGAATCATAGAAATTTTGGTTAGAATGCAACCGGGTCCAACAGGCCCCCCTTGATAGCCATGAGCCGTTTTAAAGAGATGGGCCAGACTTTACCTACTTATTTTTGGGCTCGATAAAATTTGATCCGCCCTACATAATATATGACGTTGGCCCAACGAACTCGACTGACCACCGCTGCTGTTAAGACCTTCACCCAGAAACCTCTCATATTTGGTCTTTTTCTCCGTCTGCATATATACATACATTACATATTACATATACACATAATAATATATAATATATATTAACTACAGTTATATTCAGCCACCATAACAATATTTCTCTCCCTCTGTCTCTCATACAAACTCTCGTCTATTTCTCTCTCTCCTCTCCCCGTCAGGCATACAAACCACTTACGCAATACTTGTAATCAATATACAATATTTGTAATCAAATATACCATAAAAATAGCGGCGCCTATCTGTATGCGTACAAATTTTATGTATACATACTCTGCACACATTGTTCTGCACGCAGCTGGGATACTGTTTTTGCATTCATTCGTTCATTGAAGATCTCCTGCTGTAAAAATTCTCAAACTTTCGTTGGATTGTTGCCTTTCCGTATAATTCAAGCAATGTGTATTAAGTTATTGAGATTTTTGTTTACTTTGCAGGACTTTTTGATGATAAGATAATTTGGCGGTGATCTCCACAGAGGTATTTGATTGAGGTTAATTCATTGCCGTTAAGGTGCTTGATGATTTGATTATCAATTTTTATAATGTAATTAATTAAGTTTTTTGGTTGGGTAATTACTTATCCTCAGGCTGTGGGATCACAATTCTTTTTCCAATTGAAGTGAATAAGAGGTCAATTTTTTGAAGATTAAGGAATGAAATAATAATACAATAATAATAAGAGTGGATTGGGATGAAGAGGTCTAGAGATGATGTGTTCGTGAGTTCTCAAGCTAAGCGCCCCGCCATTTCTCCTCGCGTTGAACAGTATGTTTTCTTTTCGTTTTTTTTTTTTTATATTTTTTTTTTTATAATTGTGCATATTTTTGGGACCAACTGAGGTCTCTTGAAATGATAATGGGACCACCTGTGGTTTCTTGAAACGATAATATTTCTTCGGAAGCACTGATCTTTAATTTCTTTATATGATGATTTATATCATATTTTGGTCAATTGCTCATCAGTTTCTGCTCTTACATTGTCCAAAATTCAGGCTTTCTGGTTCTGTTTTCGATGTGTTTTTCAGTTTGAAACTGTAATTGTGATCAATCATGTATCATTGGACATACATTAATCAATTTATGCAAAAAAAAATCTTTTGTAGTTGATGGCCTGCTATTGTGATCATATATTAATAAATATAAGATCAGAATATTTTTCTTTGTGTTATTTATATTATACTTCAAGTGTTAATCTTGTAAATCTGTAGTAAGAGTGAAGATTAAGTTCTGGGTTCCGTAGTTGTCCAAAATATTCTATAAAAGAAAAACTGTTTTATATGTGAATCACCTAATCTCTACATGCTTAGTAATCAAGAATTGATCCTATTGAATTAGTAACTGGAAATTGAAGATATTGGGAGAATAATATGTTTCAGGTATGCTTTTGTTAGATGAACGTTGGTATGTATGTAGACCATAGTTAGGTGCCTTTTGTTGATTTGATATTTGCGTTGTTGGGCAATATAGGTTGCTCTTTTTTTTCTTTTTCTTTTTTTTTTCTTTTTTGGCGTAGATAGTCATATCTTATTATTAATTTAACTGGGGTGTGATGAAGGCCTGGGCAAGTCCAGATGTCAACTGCAAGCAGCGCACAGAGGCTGACAACAGATGATGCCTTGTCCTATCTCAAAACTGTAAAGGAAATTTTTCAAGACAAAAGGGATAAATATGAGGAGTTTCTTGATATAATGAAAAATTTTAAGTCTCAAAGGTAGAAAGAAGCCTGTCCCCTTTTTAATCTTTCTTTGCAGTACAATCTTAGCTTTGTTATTTCAATGATTCTGCGTCCTCTTTGCATTTTTATTTGCAGGCTTGATACATCTGGTGTTATATTGAGAGTGAAGGAGTTATTCAAAGGTAATCGAGACCTAATTTTAGGTTTCAATACATTTTTGCCCAAGGGATATGAAATCACCCTCCCACTGGAGGACGAACCATTTCTGAGAAAGAAACCTGTATCATTTGATGAAGCATATGGTTTTGTAACCAAACTCAAGGTACATGTGTTGAAGCATCATACGACTGCAATCCACAGTTCCCCATGATACCATTAGACATGTTAGACTAAACTACTCGAAAAAATTAATTGCAGACTAGATTCCAAGGCGATGATCATTTGTACAAAGCTTTCCTTGCCATTTTGAATATGTACAGAAAAGACAGTAAGTCTATTAGAGAGGTTTACCAGGAGGTATGCTAATAAAATTTCATAGTCTTCAGTATATTATAACAGTCTCTGGGATGAAGGGAATTTAATAGTTGTCATTGGTTAATGTTTCCTTGTAGGTTTCAGTTATTTTTCAGGACCATCCTGACATACTTGTTGAATTCACTCGTTTTCTGCCTGAGATTTCTAGCGCTGTCTCTCTTAATTATGCGCAGTCTGTTAAGAATCGCGTCATACCTGGAGATGATAGAGGCTCTCCGATGACCATAGCGAGGTCCACTCATATTGAAAAGGTTGTCTCTCTATAGTGAAGTTGTACTAATTGTTTCTCACCCGAAGTATATGATGCCAATGTTTACTTGTCCAGAAGCCTGCTGTTTATGACCGGTACATCGATGATCATGATTCGGAGCAGTGGAACCATGTTGAAAAGGAAAAGGAGAGGGGAGAAGACAAGGAAAAAAATGAGTGGGAACAAGATGATAACTTGGGTCACAAAAGGAAATCTGCTCGCCGTGATGATCTTGCTGCCGAACAGTTTTATAGAGGTAGGAAAGATGCTGAACGCATTGTTTGCAACCTCAAAGTCACCCGCATCTGATGATTTATGTTAGTTGCATGGCTCATATTAAAAGATTTGAAAACTGCATTCTTGTTTTGGATTCATGTTACTGTAACGCCAATGATCATGTCACCAAGACCTTCATTTTGGTTTTCGTGTAAAATTAGTTAGAGAATATCTGTTTGTGTGTGGAAGGGAAGGTCTCGGGGTCATACTGTTATTTGGACACTGAGATGATATACCATGATGAGTAAGTTGCAGATCAAGAATGAAAATTCCATATTTGAATATTTTGCATAGTGATAGATGTATGTCTATGGGCACTGGGCCACAGGTTTAGCTCCTCAGGTGAAACTCTCACGAGGTAACAGGGAAAAAGCTAATAAATTTCAAAATATTTTGCTCAGGAATGCAGGATATGGAGTCAGCTTTCCGGGAGAAAGTGAAGGATCGATTACAGGACCCTGAAACTGATGCAAAATTTTCAGATTGCACGCGTTCCTTTATAAGCAAGTTTTTCACAGCAACTCAATTTCAAAAGCTGGTGATCCTTTTCTCCAATTGCCTCTGAATAATGTTTTTTACCCTCAGCTCATATATGTCTTCTGTTTCTATTCACTCATATATTGAAGTAACGCCTCATCATATTGTTGCTACTTTGAATTTAATATTATCACATGTGACCTACCTAATAAGATTTTGTATGCCTACTTTGAGGCTATAATCGGTCAGAAAGAGCTGAAGCTTCTTTCTGCCATTGCATTGGGGGGGAGGGGGGAACTAGTCCAGGTTTATTTCCCGACTCTAGAAAATTTAAATCACATATTGAGGAGTGTTGGATAACTTTGCCAAATGCTTAGCAACTAGTTAATGTATCAACAGAAATGAGCTATATTTTTTCGCATGATGTTTTGGTTATCGAATATTAGCTTGCAATCTATACTTACTGATGGAGTTATGCGACATACATATATGGATTCTGTGAAGACATGAAAAGTATGGTCATATGGATTGTTGAGATCTTAGGTTTAGTCATCACATAGTACTGATTGAAAGCTTAAAACAACTTCTAATTTAGCTAAGGTCGGGGTCATTTCAATTAATGTATCATGTTTCCAAGAAAGAAAAAACCTTGATGCTCATCTTGTACAAAGAAATTACATTATTGAGTGCACAAAGTTTCATCTTGTTCTGTTTATCTTTGACAGCAAGGCTACATGTTCATTTTATTGCCTGATGATATTTCCATGTATGTCTGATTGTTAGCGCTGATGATAAGTTCTGAAAAGTATGAAAAAAATGACATACATCACACAAACCTAGAACAGCAATAAAATTCTTGAAAATTACTAACTGAACAATAAGTGGAGTGGAAGTTACTGGAATTTGGTCCAGTTATGCCCCCACTGTGTTGAAACATGAGATTAGATATGAGAGATTGGCAGTCATTTTTGTTATGTTATTTCGATGATGGTCTGGTTCCACTAATCTGAAGGGGTATTTTATCATGTCAGGTAACTAGCTTACTTGGAAAACATCCCGATGTTGTGGAGGCATGTGAAGATTTTGTAGCTTATGTTGAGAAGAATGGTAATCAAATATGATGGTAGCCTGCTATTTGTACTTCAACTTTTTGCTTATGTATTTGTTTGCCTATTCTTCAAGTTATTTGTACTGGATTTGCGGTCATCTTTTAAGGCTTTTCCACTATTAGATTTTGGTCTCCATTAAATTATTAAAGATTATTTTCTGTCATGCTGACAGTTATCTCATACACCGTTTTTGAACTATATTACGAATTTCTAGAGGAAAGGATTTGTTCGAAAATAGTTAAACATTTATTTTAATTATGTTGAATGATATGTAAAGTGTGATCAATTCGCTCATTTCAGGAAAAGTTTTCAGATCTGTAAAGGTTGATAGAGATGGAGATGATCATGACAGAGCAGACAGAGAGAAAACTAAGGACTATGATATCAGAGAAAGGGATGGACACGATAGAGGTGCTAAAGATATCCTAGGACAGAAGATGCCTTCATATGCAAGCAAAGAGAAGTTTATGACAAAACCCATTCAAGAACTTGATTTGTCTAACTGTGAGAGCTGCACTCCAAGTTATCGGCTTCTTCCAGATAATGTAAGTTTTCTTAATTATATTTGTAACTGAGCATTTAGTATTTTACTCATCTCGTTGGCATGTTCATAAGACAGTATCCAATCCCATCAGCGAGCTGGAGAACAGAGATTGGTAATCAAGTGCTGAATGATCACTGGGTGTCTGTCACTTCAGGAAGTGAGGATTACTCATTCAAACACATGCGAAAGAATCAGTATGAAGAAAGCTTGTTCCGGTGTGAGGATGATAGGTAGATACTAAAAACTTCTAGCATTTTTCTCATGGCATCATAGCTTGTTGAATGTACTCCGTCTGATCTCTGCTGCTCCAACATATGTTTGATGTTTCCACCTTCTATAGTAGAAGTTTGTTACTTTCGGATGCTTGAATATATTTCCCTGTAGTTGTATCTTCCACCTGGAATGTCAATAGTTAGCTAAGACCAGTTGTTTGCTATTTGAAGCTTCTTCTTCCTTTCTATTTCCTTCATATTGAGTTTTCAAAGGGTTCTGTTGATTTATTTATTTATGTGTTAAAATTGGCAAATTTGGTGGTCTGATTTTGGTTCCAGGTTTGAACTTGACATGTTATTAGAATCTGTGAAAGCAACAGCCAAGCGTGTTGAAGAACTCATAGACATTATGAATGATAATAAGACAGAAAGTTCACTTTGTATTGAAGATCATTTAACAGGTATAGTAAGTTTCAGACGACTCTTCATAGTATACATTGTGCTGTAAATTAATGGCCCTTTTATCTCTTTATTCTTCTTTACCCTCCTCTCCAGCACTTAACCTACGGTGCATTGAACGTTTGTATGGTGACCATGGGCTTGATGTAATGGATGTATTGAGGAGGAATGCACCACTTGCACTGTCAGTTATTTTAACCCGGTTGAAGCAGAAGCAGGACGAATGGGAAAGATGCCGTGCTGATTTTAATAAAGTTTGGGCTGAAATTTATGCTAAGAACTACCACAAGTCACTTGATCACAGGAGCTTCTACTTTAAGCAGCAGGATACAAAGAACCTGAGCGCTAAAGGTAAATAGGTTGATATTATTTGACTTTGTTCCTTTGCCATGATGTACAAGGCTATGTTTCTCCTTCTCCTCGTTCTTGAAGTTCTGTTGTATGGTAAATGGTAATTATGATGCACAAAATCAATTATAAGAGATGTCAACTAGAAAGATTCTTATCCGTCAGCCGCAAACATGATCAAGCCCATTTTATTGGTTTGTCCTTTAAGCTAGCTGGAATCTGGAGTGTCCATTAGTCGTGAGAATTTGGGGGTGGTTAATAGATGCGGGGTGCACACACGTCTTGCAAAATGCACATTTCCAGTGGAGTCTTGTGCAAGCCTAGGCGCAAAATTTTGTACAGGGTCTTTGATTGCCAAAAAACCTCACCCCTTGATTAGTGCTTTCTCTGTACTATCTTCAATGATAACCTTCTTTCCATGGGTGCTTTGTGCTTGGGGGATTTTCTTTATTTTTCTAAGAACGTGCCCTTACTGGTATTAAGATGCGTATGGCAGTGGTGTTTGATCTTCTGCATCTCCCCCCCCGCGCATTTTTTGTTCCCCTCTCCTGTAAATTTGGTCCCGATGCACTTACTGGTTTGTCCTTTGTGCTAGCCGGAGTTTTATGATTCATAATTTTTAAGATTGTAGTTCATCTAGAGGTTGTTTGGTCCTTTTCGCGAGGTTTACAATGACTCACAACTCCACATACATTTTTATTACTTTTCCCTTTCTGCCCTTCAGATATTAATTATATTTCACCTATTCAGCGTGCAGTTACACGCAATAATTGTTTGTCGTGTTCAGAGTTGGCGTCATTAAAGTTTCTCCTGCGGTCTTTATTTTCATCGTCTTCCTCTTCTTCTTCGTCTTCTCCGTCACCTTGTTTCTCTTTCTTCTTTTTATCCCATTTGTTCTTGATTGGTTTTACCTGCTCTCCCTTTCTCTATATAAATGGGAATGCAAAACTTACGTGACTTTCATTTCTCGGAGTCAGGTATCTGTGGTGCTTCTATCTTCTTGCATTTCATTTCTTTCTAATTGTGCTTCCTGTATGTTTTAAGACTTGAATTAATGGCAACATTCCTTTCATTTCTGTCGTAGAAGTTGGTCCTGTTAAGTTAACAATCTCTCATTTACGTTTGAAATCTAATAAGGAATCATACAGTTTAATTGTGGTCCTGAATATTCGTTTCTTCTATTTTCTTTTTATGGATTTAAAACATCTTGATCTGTACGATTGTTGCTTTTTGATGAATTATTTGGATTCTGTGTCATGATCTCTTTCTCCCCCCACCCCACCCCTCTCTCCATGGTGGCGGTTCTTGTTGTTCTTATTTATTTATTTATTTATTTGTTTTTTTTTTTTGTGTGTGTGTTTTGTGTGTGTGTGTGTGGCAGAAAGTTCCAAAATGAGTTTGATGCCAGATTGTGGAATTAAGTTGATATGATATCAAATGATATCTAATCCAGTAAATACATTTTTATAACATCCAAATTCGCACGCTAAATGCTTTGCAAATATGCTGCCATGGATGTGACTAATGTATAAAAAAAGTTGAACTCCCAATATTTTGCTAGTTGCATGTAGACACTGTTCTAGTTATACACTACCAGACTACCTATATCTTTCTTGAAACTCAAAATGTTTTAGATGTATGGGATCACTTATTTTTTTCTTTTCTGGTTCCAGAACTATGCATCTGTGTCAATTTTATTTCATTTTGTGGTGATAAAAGAGACTTAATATCTCAGTTGAGATGGCTAATTAGTTTGCTGCGGTTGCTTTATTTCTCTTTTGATATGCTTGCTTGCGACGTTGACCAACTTGATTTTATTTATTTTTTGTTATATATATATAGCAAGTTCGTTGATACTTATTTGGTTTTTCAACTAATGTATTTTTATATTTATTCCAATTAATTGAAATAACAGTTATGATGTCATGCATGTCAATCTATGATGAGAGGGGGCTCAAGAACATTTTATCTGTGAATTTTAGCTGCTACATAAGTTTTAAACCTAATCCTTTTGAGGCTTATATCTCATTACAGTGACTAGATTGACCGAATTTGCTATAGTTTTGGTCCATAGATTTGTGTTTATGAGGACAGACTGTCTTATTACTGCAAACATCTACCCGCCACCCCCTCTTATTATTTGTCAAAAACAAATAGGTTTTTCTTGACCATCTAATTTGTTTAAAATTATTCCATTCAGCACTGTTAGCTGAGATCAAAGAGATGAGCGAAAAGAATCAAAATGAAGATGAAATTGTCCTCTCTATTGGTGCTGGGCATAAACAGCCCATTAAACCTCATATGGAATTTGAGTATCCTGATCTGGACCTCCAAGAAGATGTATATCAGCTAATCATATATTCTTGTGGAGAAGTTTGTACACCTGAACAGTTTGACAAAATCATGAAGGTTTGGATGATCTTCTTTGAGCCACTCCTCGGTGTTACTTCGCATCCTCCCAATGCAGAGGACAATGGCTACGTTGTTGAGGGCGTTGAGGCTGACAATCATATAAAGCAGAATTTGAAAAATGTTGGTGAAGAGAATAACTGTCATTCTGACGGGGCTGCTTACTGCAAAGCTTCAGATATGTTGGAAAATGGAGGCAATGATAATGTTGCTAGTAAGAGCAATATGTCATGTTATGCATCTCCAGGCACTGCAGAAGAAAAGAGCATCAATGACGAAAATGCATCAGCATTAGCTACACTGAAGGGTAATTTTAAGCTACTTATTATTGGTTCTATTGCTATCTCTAGTCATATTTCCTTATTAAGAGTTGAAATTTTAGATACTTTGATTAATGTTGTCTATTTCTCCTCTATCAGGAACTGACCAGGCAAATTCTGATTGTGGGACCGGCCTGATTCCTAGTCAAGAATCCCAGGTACATTGTATCATTTGAGTTATACTAACTTGTTGAAATTTGTTGGTAATTGTTTGAACGAGTTCTCTTCAATTTATGTTTAAGTCTATGATTTGTAATTCCTTTGGATTCTTGAACCGCGAAAAATTACACCGACACGTTTTTAAACAAGATGATGTGGAATTAAGATTGTCTACTATTTGATTCCATCTATGTGAAATTTCTGCATACCTTGACAGCTGGATATCTTTTTCCACCTTGAGTGCACAGTTATTACCACAATGCTGTTTGAAATCCCTCAATTTTGTTGGACTATTTTATTTCGATAGGCTTAGTAGCTAAGCCTAAAAGCTTTTGGTTTTTCCTATCCACTCACTTAGTTTTACGAAAATGGGTATGTATCTTGTTTTTGGGCCAACTTCTGAATGAGTTCTCATTATCTTCTTTAAATGTTATCCTTTTTCTCCCCCACTAATGCCTTGAATTCCTGCAGGATGGTGTTATTACAAACCTTCCTACATCTTCAACTGACACTGCACCTGAAGAGCTCAAAGAAGAGGGTGAATTATCTCCTAACGGAAATCTAGAAGAGAATAACTTTGCAGCATCTGGAGATACTGATACCAAAGGAGCGGAGACTGCTTGTAAAAGTGATCCAATTAATGGGGGAACTGGAGGCGAGCAGATGTGTATTGAGGAGGCAGGAGAAGAAACCGATGCTCATGCTGATGACGAAAGCGCTCAGGGCTCATCAGAAAGTGAGCATGCTTCAGGAAATGGCGACGTTTCAGGAAGCGACTCTGCTAATGAAGAAGGCTCTCCTGAAGATGGGGCCCCTGATAAAAAGGGTGAGAGTGATGGAGAGGCAGACAGTGTTGTGAATGCCAATGACGCTGAAGGAACTATGCCGTTTCCTGATCATCTTCTACAAACAGTGAAGCCTCTTAAGATGGAAGTCCCGGAGGAATTACATCACAAAGAGGAGAATTATCGGGTCTTCTATGGAAACGATTCCTTCTATTTGCTTCTCAGGCTTCACCAGGTAAGGTTCAATTTCGATTGAGGCTTAAACTTTATAACTCAATTTTGGGGTCTCTAATATAGTCCCTTAATTTTATCTCTAATTTATTTTCCTCTTCTCACAGATGTTGTGCGAAAGAATGCAAATCGCCAAGCTGCATTCTTCATCTCCTGAAAATAAGTGGAGGATTCTAAATGATTCGGATCCAACAGATGTATATGCTAGGTAATTTATCTAGATGTTATCGTTGCTTACTCTTTGTTTGGGATGAAGCTCGTATAAACACTACTTGGTAAACTTTTAACTCGTGATTTGGAACAGATTTAAGAATGCACTACGCAGCCTGCTGAATGGGACGTTCGATAATGCAAGGTTTGAGGATGAGTGTCGAGCTATTATTGGTGCTCAATCTTACATCCTTTTTACATTAGACAAGCTGATACATAAACTTGTCAAACAGGTTATTGCATAATATTTCTTTTCTATTTCTTTGGTCTACTGTTGTTTCTAGAGTTTGTGAACTTGGCTGTTATTTCCACAGCTGCAAACAATCGTAACTGAGGAGGCGGACACCAAGCTCCTCCAACTCCGTACATATGAAAGCTTAAGAAGCCCTGGAACATTTGCTGATGCAGTTTACCATCAGAACGCTCGTTTTATTCTTCCGGATGATAACTTGTATCGAATAGAAAGCGTAGGTTTTTGTTTGCCTTTGACTTCTGTTTTCCCCCATTGGTTTTTTGGTTTTAACTTACATCGTAACATATAAAAATGGACTAATGCAGTTCCCTAGTGCAAGGCGTCTGACCATACAGTTGATGAAAAACGAACATGATAAACTCGATCCCATGGCTGTCTCTATGGACCCCTACTTTGCAGCTTATTTGAGTGATTTACTCTCAGTTGCCCCTGAAAGAATGGCAAAACCAGGGGTATTCTTGAAGAGGTATGATTTCAAGTTATTAGAAAAAAAAGGAGTTTATTATTGAGTTTAAGTGCTTGCAGAGATATGTTAATCCCAGCTGAATTTGCAGAAATAAAAAGATATTCTTAACCGGAGATGAGATGTCTGATACTGCCAAAGCCATGGAAGGAGTTATAATTCGTAACGGTGTGGAAGTGAAGGTGAACTGCAACTCGTTGAAGGTAACGCTTCATATTCAAACTGCATATTTATATAAACATCTGATTACTCTCTTTTACTGACTTGTTATTTGGAATTACGTCTTAGGTGTCTTACGTTTTAGACACAGAGGATTTCTTTTACCGAACAAGAAAAAGGAGAAGGGTTCTGTACGGCAGTGGTTCGTCTGGTGGAGGTTCCAACGGGTGCAGACGCAGAGCCAGAGATTGCAAGTTGTTGTATAGTTGATTGTGAAGTTCCTTGGAGGTAGGTGATGCTGCCATGCACTGTGTTCCTTCATTCCTATCTTTTTCAATAAAGGTGATGAAAGGAGAGCCTTTGTTGTAATAAAACTTTGAGTTATTATGTTGTAGTAATGTAAAATGGAGAGCTACTCTACCCTTTCATTCACTCTAATTCAGACCAATATTTGGTAATGCACTTTCTGTACTCTTCCCATTTTTTAGTATTATTATTACTACTGCTACTATTTTATTTTTATTTTTATTTTTTTTGGTTATGCTACTTTTGCATGTGCTACAATAATTGATGTTTTTTGGTGTAAATTGTTATTATTTTTTGGTATATCATATGTTGTGTGTGTATGTGCATATATGTCATATATTAGTTTTGGTGTAAATTATTATTATTTTTGGTATAATCATATATCTCACCTAATTCATTTCACTCATAGTTGATTGTGTATAAACATTGCATATTAATGTGAATTTTATGGATAAAAAATATGTAAAATAATCATGGGCGGATCAGGCAGGTTGCCTTAATAATAGCTCGTTGCCAAAACAGATTGTCCTAGCACGATTTGATAATTTTGTCGGCCTTAAAATAATGGCCCAAGTCCTAACACACAGTGTGGGCCGTAAGGCCCTTAATATCATCAGGCCCACAACGTTTGTCCATGCACAATATGATAGAAAGCCCAATAAGCCAATTTTCTTTTTCTTTTTTCTACCCTAAGAACAAAACTTAAGTTGTATGAAATTATAAATATCAAAACATCTAGGCTGCTTGGGTTGGGGATTGGACATAGGATGAGAATATCTGGAAACAAAATTTTGTTCTTTTTAATCTCAATAATAAACATTTAATAATTATTACATAAAAATAATATCCAAAATGCAAAAATTTAAAATAGGAAATTTATCTGCATAAAGCCCGGAAGACAATCAATTCTCCGTTTGCATAACACAAGTATAATATGATATTACTAATGCATCCACAGTGATTATAAGTCGTGCAATTATGCACTTATTATATGAGATATCACTCTTGACTTGTAACCAAGAGATCGTGGGTTCTAGACCCAATCTCCACCTCCAGTTTCCAAATGTATTGAAAAAAATATATGATATACTATCCGTAGTCGAACATTATAATCAAAATAAAAAACGAACAACTTATTTATTCATACCAACCCACTTTAGAAGCCCTCTAAAATAACTTTATTAAATTATTTATCTGAATCAATTAGGACGTTAACCCTATCAACCCTCTTACGTCCCACTGGTATAATATGTAGCTTTTCTTGATATCATTATACACGCAAATCCAAATAAATTAACACCAGGTTTAAGTTTATACGAAAAATAAGCAAGATAACATGGTTTTTTTTTTTAGAATTTGGTAATAATATATACTAACAAACAATTAAATAAATCGGCTGTTGTTGGGCATAAACATAGTTATCTCGATTTGGACCGACTTTGGAAACCTGATAATGACCCATATCCCAGTCGAACCTGGTAATTACGTATCATGCTATTGGATCGTGTATCAATCAAAGTGTCAGTGCTAAAAGGCTAAAACCAAACAGTCTCTAGCCCATCCACCCCCCAAACATAAATAAAAAAAATTAATAAAACAAAAATTCCATTTTACATTGAGATCTCTATACCACCTTATGATACAAAGAATTGTGTAAGTTAATACCAGAGAACTGGCCAAAATGTTTTCAGGCTGAAATGCTCATCCTACTAATTCACTTATCGGTGGACGGTCCATGACGCCGGATGCTTTAACGGCATTGCTTCGCAGCAGTGGATCGATATCAGGCAGTTTAGGTATCTGCAACCAACCCACTCTATACATGAGTACAAAACTAGAGAGGACTCTTAAATGAGTTCTTGATAGTAGCATGCTTGCCTGTGCTAAAAGATCAATTGTTCGTCGAAGAAGGCGTGCTAAATCTCCTTCATCCATGGCGCAGTCCATCATAATCTCTTTCCAGGTTAGACCAGAAGCCCATGCTTCAACCATGCCACAGAATTGGCTATCCAAGCAGCAAGAGATCTACAGACCACCACCATATGCTTATTTTAGTTTATATCAAGCAAAATCGGAACATAGATTCTTTCCTTTGGTCGAATAAAATTACCTGCACCCCATGCTTTTCCTGGAGTTGTAGAAGTGAATCCCGTTGTTCTTCTAAAAGGGCGAGTACATTCATAACAGTTCTGGAAGCTTCATATATATAGCTGCCAAGAGATAGAGAGAGAGGCAATTGTAACAACAGGAAAGGGAGGGAAAAAAGGAAAATGAGTAAAAGAAATCAACTGCAAATACTTATTGTTTTTCCAAGGCCGAACTTTAATTCCTTCAGATACTAGACTTCCTAAAACAGCAGCAAGCTGTGCAGGTTTCAAGCTGAGGAGAACTTTACTCCGAAGAACCATTGCTAACCAAAGCTCGTTCTCTCCACGAATTGCAGCAGCAGTTTCACCCAGGGGGAATATAACATGCGAGTTGATGTCCAATGCCCTAATTTCATGTATGACATTGCTGATCTGCAAGACATTAGAAAACCAAAACCCAGATAGGAAAGTCATCATCAAAAGAAAAAATAATTCTTTCTATAGGCAACCAGTAACCTCTACTTTAGCTGAAACACTAAGCCAACTTTAAAATAATAATTTAGCATTATACCATACTTATTATTAAACAGTATGAACATCAGATGAGAGTTTTTGTCCATAATTACCTGAAGGAACTCCTTCCAGCCAGATGGTTCAATCTGCTCTATTCGAGTAACTAAACGACGTGATCTAGCCTTCAACCTGCGTATCTTCTCTTCATTGAACTTTGCTACATCTAATATCTTTTTATACTCTCTGAAGCCTTCTGTACGCGCTATCTTTTTCTTCAGACGTGAAACTTTGTTTCTTTGGTCCTTGTAGCATTGAACAGCATTTTGGTATGCTTCAGAGACTTGTAAAACCTAATGCAACAACAGTGAGAACCAACTGTCAACTTTGAACTAAAGGAAAACCGAAGCAATAAGATACATCCAAAATGCAATTAATCATTAATTTTCCTAGCAAGTTACCAATTTCAACGTGCAGCTAAGGTTAACAACCTCCTATTGCAACTTGCTGAGAAATACATGTTAACGAACCCCAAGGAAAGAAACTTATTAGTTATTGGTTACCTCATCATCTTCAGAAAGACTACTCAAGACAGGCACATTTAAACTCCAAGACCATGTCTCAAGAGATCCTTCCATGCACCAAAGACCACCAAGTTCTGATTCCGCAATCTTTTGCCACTGCATATCTTCTTTATCAAGCAAATTTGTCACTATTTCACGAGGCATGGCATCACCTAGAGACAATGCAACATTGGGAAAACCAGTTTTGTAGATGCTTTGGATCCACTTCTCGGTGAAAAGATACCAAGAGTTATCTGAACCAAGAGCCACATGATAAGATGGTTCGAGGGCATGTTCAGGTGTAGCTTCACCTAAACTAATTTCCTTATTTAGTGCAAATGAATCAGATTCATGAACCTGCAATGCCAAGATAAAGCGTATTAGAGGATAGATCTCACAAGGAGTAAAATTTGAGTAAAACATTGAACAATAAATTAACAGCAGGAATTTGATGTCAAAAGCCATCTGAATCAAAATGCTGCAGACACATAAAAGGTAAAGTTGACTGGGCTAACCTTACCATATTTTTCAATTTTAAAGTATTCAATGAGTCAACCTTCCCCAAATAAACAGCAGGGATTTGATGTTGAACGCCATCTGAATCAGAATGCTGCAGAGACATAAAAGGAAGATGCCCATTTCCAAGCTCCTCAAGTAGAGGCTTCAAAGAAAAAATTCTCTCCAGTTCCATCCTCCTTCGAAGTTCAGTCCGAAAACGTTTTTCCGCCTGAGTAAACAATTTTACTTACACTATGAAGGATGATCAATGTATTATGTTAGAGCCATAACATAGCAGTCTCTAACCTAGGAAGAAGTATGGGTCATATACCTTTAATTCTTCCTGAAGATCAGCAATCTCTTTGTAAGCGGATTGTGATAACAATTTCTGGCTCTTCTTATCAATGGCTTCATCAGTATTCTCTGAAGCTAGCATCTCTATCTCAGTCTGTATCTTAGCTAACTCTTCCTTTGCAGCAAGCATGACATTGCTCCCCACATAGTTTCCAAAACTTTGTTCAACCAACTTCCTTGCTTCCTCCAATCTCCGTCCAGACCGTGAGACACTTGAGTTATCTGATTCAGGCGAGGTACGTGTTACCCTGGCTCCCTGCATAGGACGATGTAAGATCTGTACAAATTGAAGATCAAAACACTGAAGAGTGGAAGGATCAAGAGCATACCGCAAGTAGATTAAGCACCATCCCATATGAAGCTGTAAACTGTGATACAAGAGGCTCAAGCCCAGAAAAGAGTACTTTGCAGCACTCTTCAGCTCCTTCATATGGTGTCTGAACAAGAACAACATGACCCCTTTCATCAATGCCTCTACGGCCTGCACGTCCTGCCATTTGAAGCAGTTCATTGGAATTTAAAAGTGTGCGGCCACTGTCAATCCTTTTGCTTAGAGATGAAATAACGGCTGTTCTAGCAGGCATGTTGATTCCAGCAGCAAGAGTCTCTGTGGCAAAAACAACCTTCACAAGCCCCTTATTGAAAAGCTCTTCAATGAATGATTTCCAGAGAGGCAGACAACCAGCATGATGAGCAGCAGCACCTCGAAGCAGTCCTTTTGCAGAGGATTCCCTCACAGCATCAGGATATTGGGCACGAAATCTCTTCAGGGCAAGCTCTACTTCAGTTATCTCGCATTCATCCAATAGATTGTACTCTTCAACATACTGAACAGCAGCATCACAGCCCTTTCTGCTAAAGATGAACCAGACTGCTGGAAGCATATCCTTAGCTTTAAGATGCCATAGTGTGTCTATAACTTGCGGCACCTTAAAATCACCAAAACTAAAATGAAAAATGTCTGATCCTGATAATTTTCAATTGATTATCAACAGAGAATTAGTTCATACCTGTGAACGACGAATAGAGTTCATGTCATTCCTTGAACGTGGAGGCACATCAAACTGATATTTTCTGGATTTCCGTTTTCTGGAATCCTCATCCTTGTATAAACTAGCTCCTGACGAATCAATTTGTAACTGGTTGAGGGACAGCCTCCTGTTCCAGTCAAAATAGATTACAGAAAGTTATGAGCGCCACAACTTTCTTCAGTGGTTTATGATCACAGAACTGCAGCCAACCAATTCTTAGAAAACTATCAGACTGCTTGAGACTCATCCCTTTGACGGAGATTTATGTTGACCTGATGACCCATACGTAGGAAAACCTGAAGACCTTTTTTGTGGATCTCTATTCTAAGCATGGAGAGAGAAGCAAAGGGTATTTCAAGCCTTGACGCAGAATAGTCACTGGTGAAGTTTTCGTACGGTTCACTGTGCACAAAGCTAACTTCTCCCAATAGTTAAACAATTGCAAGATAAAAAACGGAATGGGCCAAAAAGTGAAAAGAATTCAGCAAGCATGGAAAATGTTTAGCCTCACGCTCTTTGATGGTAAGGGAACAGTGGAACATAAGCATTAAAGAATGGTAAATTTGGCCATATATGCAACAACCATGCGGAGTCGCCCCGCCTTCCAAACTTTCGAATAAAAGATGTGGTTCAGTCTAGATACAAAACACATGAGAACAACCTATGAGCCTGCTAGTATCAGAGTAAAAAAGAGTCCATCAAATGATAGAAGATCACCTATTCATGCCAGTGCCTTTCTCATTGAGAAGTGGTAACAGCGTCGTCTTCGTCGAAAAGTGCCAAGTCAATGGGACTGGACGCTTAGATGATGTTACTAACTCAGTTTTTCCATGAATCTTGAAACATCACAAAGAACAAAGCATTAGAAACAAACAGAAAGTGCACTTGAGATGAAGAAAAAGAACGGAAGCGAGAAAATAACAAATGCTTATTTTATCCATTGAATAGTTTTCTAAGACACCATCAGAAACGAAAATAGAATGTCAGAAGTTCCCAATTAGATAAGTCAACAGCAATTTTCTTGCATTATATAACAATGATATTGGACTGTCAAGCTCATAAAGTATAAGATGGTATTACCTTTCACTAAGCAAATATGAACAAGAAACAAAGGAAAACGAGTTATCTACGAGTAGAAACAAATGGAAAGTAAAGCTGCGTTCAATTTTGAGTTCACCACCAAAGATACCTTAAGAAAATACAGAATACCAGAATGAACAAGATGACATATATTAATGATAGTTTATCACACACACTTCTAATCAAATTTCTAGACCTAAAGCAATTATTCATGCCATAATGGTGAAGAATCTATATCTATAAATGCTTCGGTAGAAGACTTCTCATACACTAACAAGAATAAAAATTCAATGACAAGCAAAGAGTAGCAGCGATACCTGACCAATCCAACCTGCCAGCTCATCTGGGTTTGCAACCGTGGCTGACAGACAGATTAGTTGCACTTGTTTGGGGCAATAAATTACCTACATAAGCACCAATTAACAACATATGCAAATGCTTAGATTTTCACTTTATGTAGGTCTAACAACTACTCACAATCTCTTCCCACACTGTACCCCGAGATATGTCACTCAAGTAATGCACTTCATCTAAAACAATCACGTCCACATGGGAAAGTGCACTTTCAGAGGAATCCATTCCAACACTGAATACAAACACATCCATCAGAAAAAGACACAGTAATAAAGAATCAGTTAGAGGTACAACAAAATAATTTTCTGAAAAATTTAAGGATCATTTAGTGACATTGGGATTTCAACTAAAAGAGTAGCATGCAGAAAATAATTCACAAGAAAATTATGAAAATGAAACCGCTTTAGGGACAACCTTATTATTCTTCCAAGGTCAAGAAGCTATGGGCTGAGTGGTGTCACGAACATACAACAACAAATTTGTATGAAGCGAACTTTCAATCACCCAACGAAAGATCATTAAGATGCATCAATCTGTGAATTACCTGTGATACATCATGTTTCGCAAAATTTCTGTGGTCATTATCAAAATTTGAGCATCTTTATTGACAGCAGAATCTCCAGTGAGAAGCCCAACATTAGCATCACCAAATGTCTCACTGTGAACCACACATTACAAATTAAATAAGTAATTCGCGATGTTCTATCAGTAAAAGGTAATGACACTAGTATTCCTTACCGGAAATCACGGAACTTCTGATTCGACAAAGCTTTCAAAGGTGTGGTGTAAAATAATCTCCTTCCTCGGGCTATGGTAGCAACTGCTGCAGCTTCAGCAATTAAGGTTTTGCCACTACTTGTTGGTGCAGAAACTACAACAGAAGAACCTCTCAAGAATGCTTGAATCGATAATCGCTACAAAAGGCAAAAATGAAGCCTCACAATATTAAATATGCATATTAATCTGAACTAAGTTGTGACATGTTCACTTGGTAATTTATAGATATCCTGACCAACCAACATTTAACAATACCACGTATATTATTATAATGCACTATACCACTATTCTAAGTTCTAACTCATTCAAGTAAAGTACAACTTTATACACGTGTGTGTGTACCTACTTGCTGCACCAAACTGCACTTTCTCTTATGCTCAAAATCAGTATATTGTAGATTGAATATGAATTATAAACTGCACCCCAGAAGGTCAAGGCTTCAGATCATCGACAAGAAGTGATTTCTAATGACTGATCCTGGTTGGACTTCCCATGTCTCAAAATATGCATAATTTATATTGTCTGAAATCTAGCCGAAAAGTAATCCAATTAATGCAGATCACATACTTCAACTACAATCCTATCATCAGTCCTCAGATCAACTCGATTAATCATAACACAGCTAAAATTCTGCATAATCACAAGTCCATAACCATTTATCCATCCATTCACCGAATGTTCAGTCACATGCAGGCATCTATTTGCACTTGTGCATTATCTGGTGGATGGAAGCAACAAGGAGAATCAAAATCAACGGAAACTGGATTCTATCATGTTACCTTTCGGACAAAATCAGAACCAAGTAATGACAGTAAGAATACATGTTGTTGAAAAGACATGAAAAGACGAAGTTATAATTATCTAACATTTCCCTGCTTTAAACAAGACATATTCAATTGACTGTTTTGATCACTATAAGATTTCAGGTCCAAATATAGCTTAGACATTTGGGCGAACACCTAAGCTGCATGTGAAACTTGAGAATCTCCCATTTATTATCACGTTCCAAACCGTCTTTCAATTTATCAGCACACATTATGCCTACAACATGATATAATTATTGAGCATTTAGCAGCGAAAAAAAAACACAATCTGACATAGCTTATTTGCAAAATACAAGACAAGTGTTATGCTGGAGCATAGTTATGCTTAAAAACTACAGAAACTCAAGTTTAAGCTTACAAAAATCACTTTAAAATTTATTGGTAAAGCTCATGAAAAGATAGAAGACCTGAAATTTATCAATTCTGAAGTTGTAAACCGACGCCAGCTCCTCAACATCTATGATCTCCTCACCAAACTCCCTCACCTCATTCCTAATCCTCTCCACCCTCTGCCACTTGAATTCCTCATATCTCGACTCACCACCGCTAACACTAATATTTCCACCATTACCGCTACTCCCCTCCGAAACGTCGTCGTCTTCTTCATCTTCGTCTTCTTCACTGTCTTCCTCGATTTCACCAGAAACGGCATCATACTCTTCCGCCGCCACGTCATCATCGTCATCGTCATCATATTCTGCTTCGTTTTCGTCGTCGAATAGCTGAGAAGACGGCCCGATAGGCAAAACTGAGGTCTGAAATTTGTAGGGAGCTGTGAAGTGACGGTGGTTCTTGGAGTGGAAAATTTGCAGGGATTTGAAATGGATAGAAGGTTTGAGCAGAGAAGATGGGGAGAGCCTGTTGATACTGTGTGCTGGGAAGACAGAGAGAGAAAGGGTGGGGTGAACAGGGAACGCTCCCATGGCGGGAGAAGATTGAGAGAGAGAGAATTTTGTCCGGAGATTCTTCCAGGAGGTATTCAATAGTTTACTAGTGAAAATACGTAATTGCCCCCCTCAAATCTGAGATAGGTTAAGTGGAGAGCGTGGAGTCGTGAGTTTCTAATTAACTAACAAATAATATACTCTCCACCCCATAAAAAGAGTCATGTTTAAAAGATATACAATTTTTTATTTTGGCAAAAATTTATATGCCCCCGTTGCATGGATCTTTTTATATATAACGGGTAGGATAATTCTACCCGGTCAAAAAGGTATTTACTTTTATGCCAAAAGATATTACTTAATTGGCAAAAAATATTACTTGTTTTAATAAATTTATGAATGAAATTATA
>JAUEKW010000033.1:466439-482108 GCA_032274785.1 Ajuga reptans
TTTGGGGGGGGGGGGGGGCCTGGGGCCTTGGGGATTGTGGGGCAAGGGAGGGTTAGGGTAAAAACTAAAAAGGTGCGGGGGATGGGTTTGAGTTTTATTTTTATTTTTATAATAAGTTAATAAGTGGTAAATGTAATATTGTCAAAGAGGGTTAGATTTATGTTTTGAAAGACTAAAATTATACTATATTTACAGGGTGGCTAAAATTATACTAAAACTTACCACAAATGCTATTTTGTATCGTCCCTCAACTTGTATATAGTGTGTGTTTGTACAAGGGTTTTACTTTTTAGAGAAAAATATATTTTGGAGGACTTCTAAGGTGCACCCGGTGCACCGTTATCCCAATGACTGTCAACCATTAGATTATTAACTATTAAGAAGAACCATTTGATCTAATTACCTGCTACCTAAACAATAGATTATCCAATTAAAAATAAAATAATTAACATTATAATTTTTCTACTTCAAAAATGTTGAAAAATGGTTTAAAAATATAATAAAAGAAACTAATGTTAAAAGAACATTGACAAACGGTTTTAAAATATAATAAAAAATTCAATTTACAAAACATTAACAAGTTGTTTTAAAATATTATAATAAAAATATCAACATTCACCATAAAATTTCTCTATATTTTGAGTGTGACGAAAACGTATTTGCGATTTATAGACCTCATCTTCTAACAAAGTAACAAACACAAATTTCCACTCTTCAGTCTGCACCATCAACCACCGTCGAATGGGGGCTCTCAGACTCCCCTCCCTCACTTCTCTGTCGTCCGCCGCCGCGGCAGTTCCACGCCACCATTTCTGCCGCCAGCTCCGCCTCCCACTCCGTTCCTTCTCCGCCGCCAATTTCTCCGTGCGAAGCAGCACCGTTGAGAAAGACATCGCGACGTCTCCCCCCGAACTCGAGCAGAGCTCGCAGAAGCCGAAAGTCCAACCAGATAAGGATCGAGTCATTACTCCTCGCTCGCAGGACTTCAATGCTTGGTATCTGGACATTATTGCGAATGCGGAGCTTGCTGATTATGGTCCCGTTCGCGGCACCATGGTTATCCGTCCCTATGGTTACGCCATTTGGGAAGCAATTCAGGTTGTTATTGTTGCTTGTGTTCCTAATTAAGTTGAATTTTGAACTTTTATACTGATTTGACTATTTGATGGGCGCAGGAGTATTTGAATGTGAAGTTTAAGGAGACCGGTCACAGTAATATGTATTTCCCTCAGGTGAAGTTTATTATTCATCACTGTATCGGAGAGTATTGAATATGAATGTGTGATTATTTTATTGAAAGTTTTCGGTTAAAGGGATGGTGGTATTGAAACTGTGTGAATCAATCTGGTATAGTAAACTTAAGAGTCATTGTGATTAATTATTTGTATAACAGTATAAGTTTTCGTTTGGAAGTATTGGGGATGGTCGCAAGTGACCTTGGTTTGAGTAACGAAGTAGTGGCAAATGTAAAGTTGGAGGCTTATATCCTTTAAGCTCTTAAAATATGTTTGGAAGGCACTCACCCTGCAGTGATTTTGTTCCTTCAGCATGGGCGCTTTAAGAAATCTCTAAAAGTGGTAATTCGGTTGCCAGCTGGTTAGCACAACATGTTTTTATGTTGGTGTAATAGTTGAGCTAAACTCATGATTGAATTGATGATGACTGCAGTTTATACCATACTCATTCATTGAGAAAGAAGCTAGCCATGTTGAAGGTTTTAGTCCCGAACTAGCTGTCGTGACTATTGGAGGAGGAAAGGAGCTTGAAGAAAAGCTCGTGGTAAATACATGTTACAAACTTCCTCATGCATCCTTTTTCTCAGTTGTTTTCCTTTTCAAACCAGTCATTATATTTATGTATTTTGAAGATATAACCTGAGTTTACTATTTGAGTATTGCACTTCTTGAGGTTCTGGCAGGTCCGACCTACAAGTGAAACAATTGTGAACCACATGTTCACTCAATGGATTCATAGTTACCGTGATCTTCCATTAATGATCAACCAGGTATCTGTGCATCATGCCTTTTCTGGTTCCTTTACGTCCTGTGAATTTTTTAACAACTTTTCGACTCGTTAATTTGTTTCAGTGGGCAAACGTTACAAGATGGGAGATGCGCACTAAACCATTCGTGAGAACCCTTGAATTTCTCTGGCAGGAAGGTCACACAGCTCATGCCAGTCCAGAAGAGGCAGAAATGGAGGTTGGTTTTCTCTTTGTTCCATAGAACTGAATGTGTGTTATTTTTTGGTTAACAAATTTCTTCTGTGGAACTGCAGGCATTGCAGATGATTGATGTGTACACAAAATTTGCCTTTGAGCAAGCTGCAATACCTGTTATTGCAGGTCGTAAATCAAAGGTGGAGACCTTTGCCGGGGCTTCGAAGACCTACACAATTGAAGCAATGATGGGTGACTGCAAGGCTCTGCAGGCTGGAACAAGCCACAATCTCGGGCAGAATTTTTCCCGTGCATTTGCAACACAGGTTGATGGGCCCATGACTTCCTAGAACACCTCCTCGAGCAACTTTTGGCTATGTGTGATTTATTTTTCTTACATTGTTAAGGAAGCACATCTATCTCATGTGATTAGGTCTCTTTTAACAGTATTTCTCGTAGATCTTCATAGTGGAATTTTCTATACTCACCGGATATATTTTTTCCATACATGATAGATCAAGCTTGGAATTTCGGCGCTGTGTATGGTAGCAAGATCACATGTCTAGATTTCAGGAATGTTTTTGTACTTGATCATGCATTTGTCCCAAATCTTAGAAAATTTTGACAGGTCACTATGTGCATGAAGACTGCAGCTAATAATGTAGTGAGTTTCTTTAAAGGGAAAGAATTCCAGAAATTAGGTCCTCCCTCTGGAGTGAAGAGTACTTCTACTAAATCATGTTCAAAACTCTTTGGACATCCATTTTATTTGTTAGTATGCACCATCATCTTTTCTTTTGTACACGAAATGTGTTGAAATTCACCATCTAATAAAACTGAGCGCCTTGTACAGTTCACTGATGAAAATGGAGAAAGGCAGCATGTATGGCAAACATCATGGGCAATTAGCACCAGGTTTATTGGCGGTATCATTATGACACATGGTGATGACACTGGCTTGATGCTTCCTCCAAATCTAGCCCCAGTGCAGGTATTTTGAAGATGTCATCTTCTTCTACTATTCTACTAGTTTTGGTTGCACACTTCATTCTTTTATGTGCTTTTAACTTTCATAATGCTCAAAAGAAGAAGAAAAAAAGAGAAAGATGGGATAGTGTTAAGATTTAAGAAGTTCCGATGGCTGTAGTGTACAGGATATTGGAAAACCACATGTCTGTGAAATTGGTGAGGATGTGTGAATGAGGGTAAAGTGATAAAATTTGCCTTCTTCCTGGGATGAGTTTGCTTGCCAGATCCATATTTGCACAACTCTTGGAGAACCACTCTATTCCAGTGGAAGATCACTTCCCAAAGTTCCTATCAACTAGATTCTTGTATAAGTTGGATTTCCTCCCATCTTGTTAATGTGATATAGGAACTTATTAACTTTTGATTTATGTACATAATTATAGCTAGTCCTAGTCTCCAACTAATGCGAGCTTCCAGGTTATAATAGTTCCGATATGGAAGAAAGCTGATGAGAGGGCGGTGGTTTTGGATGCTGTCTCATCTGTTAAACAAACTCTTCAAGCTGCCGGAATCAAGATTAAAATTGATGACTCAGAGCAGAGAACACCGGGATGGAAGTTTAATTTCTGGGAAATGAAGGTATGTTCTTGTCATCCATCAATATCATGGCTGTTATTGCAGATAAAGAGATAAAGCATAATAGCAAATAGCTTTCGAACATCCTATAGATGTGTTGTCCTAATACTGTTTATGTTTCAATATAACTAAGAGCAACCTGGTTCTGTTGAGATATTTGTGGCATACTACTGGGGTTAAGCATGGGAATGGTGTTTGTTATTAAGGCTTCTTTGAATGACGAGAAATGGACTGTTGATTTCTTTGCTTTCGTCCAGGGTGTCCCGCTGAGAATTGAAGTTGGGCCGCGGGACGTTTCTAGCGGGACTGTGGTTGTTTCTAGAAGAGATATTCCAGGGAAACAAGGGAAAGTTTTCGGTATATCAATGGAATCATCAACTTTGGTGGCTTATGTGAAAGACAAGTTGAATGAGGTCCAGTCCTCTCTGCTTGAAAGGGCGATATCATTTCGGGATAGGTAAGTCCTGCAGCTATATGATGACATAAATTTGTTTTTACTGCCACAAAATATAGAGCCTTTAGTTGATTTATGGACTCTAGATTGGATTTAGAGTGCCTAAATTAGCAACAAATGAATGTCGCATTAAGCAAATGGTAAAAATTCGTTGCAGATGAACTTCATACTGGTATTGCTTAATAGAAATATTTGTGTTTTTTAAGTATGGGTTTGAATTGATTTGACCCCACCAATTTTAACTGATGAGGGTTAAGGAAATTGACTCCTCCCTTGTATGCAACGTCCTGTCAGGTAGTATCTTTAAATTATATCTACCATACTACTCTGATAAACTCCTGCTGAAAATGAACTTGCGTGGTTTCTTTTCAATAAAAGCTGCAGCAGCTTGCTTTTTTTATGACATGCGTTCAAATTCTGAGCCCACTGGAGTAAGGGTTAGCCTTTTCCTTATTCCATCTTTAGTTCTGTAAGAACTACGAATTAGAGACAATTTGACTGTACTCCACCCCGTGTCTTGTGATATTTATTAGCTTGTTATGGGCACGGTTTGGTGCCGAGGATACTTGCTGTGTACCAATGGTTGTATGCTTATTGTTTCTGATTCCCAACCAATTCTGACTCTGAAAATGTCTTTGTTTAGTAACATTGTTGATGTAAGCTCATATAGTGAGCTTAAAGAGGCAATAGCTCAAGGGAAATGGGCAAGAGGGCCTTGGTCAGCGAGGTAGCTCTCATCACTTTTGAAATTACTCGTCTTCATAACAAGATATATCTACTTGGGGGGGGGGGGGGGGTTACTCACTGTGAGCTCTAATCAATTCACTTATACAGTGATTCGGAGGAGCTGAAGGTGAAAGAAGAAACAGGGGCAACCATCAGATGCTTTCCTTTCGAACAGCCGGAAGGGACAAAGAAATGCTTGATGACTGGCGATCCAGCAGATGAAGTTGCGATATTCGCGAAATCTTACTAATCCCCGAAGTTGAAAACTACAACTCATTGTAGCAGTCAATGCCCCTATGCTGCTTCATATTTTTGTGGAATTTGATCAATTGAAAAATTGCTCTTCCTATTTAAGTCACATTTACCTGTAGATACAAAAGTTAAAATGTTTGTACCTGTGGCTTCATATATTCCTTCTTTCTCTAGGTTACTCTTTAGAATCTTCACCCTTTCTTGTCCTCATATGTGATTGGTGGAACTTTTTATTTTAATTTTTCTAGGCCAGTGGAACTTTATTCTTGATATACTTTAGATACAGCTAGATAGATTATCTGTTTGTTGTACTACTCTATGGGATTGTAAATTGCAATATGAACAATGTTTTTATTTTATGGACCTGGTTAGTGAATGAGCCAGCCTCCCCTGTTATTTAGGGCTGCTAGGCTATAGTTCTACCCTCATTTTCCATACGGTGATGTCATTTTACACATACGGTATTTGTTGATAATGTTTAAATATGAAATGAAAATGTTATTTGCAATAGAAGATCTATTCAGTGACGGCACAAGTTTTAGAAACATAATGAGATGGTAACAGGTAGGTATCTCAACACGCAAAAAACAAGCAATAACATTATATTTGGTAAGATATTTTTTACTTTAATTCAAGAGATTGATTTAATAACTTATTTTATTTAATTATTTTAGTTAGGTGAGCCTCAGAAAATAATAATTGTTGATGGAAAAGGTTTCACAAATGTAGGGCAAAGCAAATAAGATTTCACATAAGACATTGAACCAGTTATCTTTCAAAATTCATTTGCATTTTCAAAATATGTTCTTTTCATTACATTCTCACAATGTGGTGACAACATGATCAACTTTCAATATTTTAATTCACAAAAACTTATCTTCTAATAGTGGTAAATTTTAGAAGTTAGTGCCGTACGTGCATTAACACATATGTTTCCAAAGTCAATTGGTGAAATTAGGTGAATTAAGATCCATTCATGCATTAAGATAGGTCACATTTAAGTGCTCCACATTATTTTGTATAACAAATCTTAATGGTATATATATATATATATATATATATATATATATCCTCAAAAAAGAAAAAAAGAAAGCTATATTCGCATTTCTAATGAGCAGTAGTGGAAGAGATAATTAGACTAAATTAGGGTTCATAATCAAATCAAACTACTAGATTCGAGATCGTTCGTTAAAAGCTCATTTGAATTATGTTCAATTAGGATGCAAATCCTCTGCTGGTTCTAAAAACCAGCAAATAGGGACGTCGTTTGGCTTGGCTTGGCTTTCATTTTTTATTTTCCCTTTTTTTTCTTTTCTTTCAGTGCCTACATGCCACTACATTTATACTCTAATTTAGTAATTTTGTTTTCTTTTTCTTTTCCCACTTTCACTTCCTACAGCTATTATATTTTTTTTCCGCTTTTTCTTGCTCTTCATTTTTTTTCGCCTTTCAGCTATTCTACATATTTTTTATCCCTTTTGAGCAGGTATTCATTTTTATTTTTATTATTATTTCTGTTAAAAAAAATATCCGACTAGTTTCGATTAATTTCTACTTAGGTACTAGATTTTTATTGACCGCCCATATCTTTTTCGGTTCCTCTCTGCCTAATCACGCATATGTCCCATCCAAGTCCAACCACGCCTAAGTTCCGACTAGTCACTAGACATATGTTTCGTCCAGTCCCCCTAGGTCCCAATTAATCGCTAAGTTCTGGTCTACTGTCCGACTAACGCCTAACAACTTTTACAGCATTACTTGTTATTTGATTTTATATAATACATATACATATACATAATAATAATGAAGTAAAAGACCATCAATAAGAAAAATGGAGAAAAGAAAAAGAAAGGAGTAAAAAAAAGAATTAAAACTCAAGGCAAACGACATCGTTTGTAAGCCTGCACCATTTGTTGGTTTTGAGAACCAGCAGAGGATCTGCATCCATCCCATTAAAGATATCAAATAAGTTTGAACACACATTTATGTTTGATAAAATCTAAAGTTCGGCTCAAGGTTGAGCTAGAGCTCGATAATTGTAAAATATTAAAACCAGTTTAAAAAAGATTAAACTACTCGAGCTCGATTAAGACTCGTTCAACCTCGATTCGATTAATAACTAAACAAGCTCGAACATAATATTAGAAGCTCGATAATATTTCAAACGAGCTTCGACAATAGTTTGTTCGACTCGTCTCGACTCATTTACACCATAGACGTCACTAAATAGGTGCTTTTATAATAAATAAAATAAAGAAAGGAAAAGAATGAATAGATAATTAGATAAATATGAAGGAAGAAGATGTAGATGTTTAGGGCAAGAATGGGCAGTTTCGGCTTATCAACCAAATCCGTGAGGGCAAATTCGTCACATAGACCATCTGAAATACGTGGTGAAATCACTTGTCCAAAGCCCATCTCTTCTCACAAACAAGCCTGAGAAATTCTGCACAAACAAGAAGAGGAGGAAAACAAAATTCATCAATCCAAAAATCCTAATCGCAGAAATCATCAACTGAATTCATCATCTCCTGTGATCCAACGGCCGTAATTCACTGTCCATTGATCCAATCACGGCACGACGGGGCACGCCGCAGCATTTTTCTGGTTTCTGTCATATTATTGGCTGATGGAAATGGAAAGCGGAAGAGATGAGGTTGAATGAATCTAAGGATCCGAAGTTGTGTGTTTGCGCGTAATTTTGAGGCAGAATTCTCTTGAAAGGCTAAACATTAAAAGTGTTTGGAAAATCCGGAATCGTACTCCTTATGAGAAGAATTTGGATTTTTTGTTACCGTTTAAAGGTAAATGAATTGAAATCACCTTCTTTGTTTTTCTCGATAATCTACTATGGTTAGTTTACTGATTGTCTTTGTTATCATCATAATCTTCGTCATGCACTCGTAATTTATGATTTGGCGCTAATTTTATTATAAGATCTATGGTTTCAGAAATGAATCCTAGGGTTTCTTTGTTCCCCTTCTTTCATCGCTATTTTCTTCCTAAACCTGTGTGTTCTCTCAAAGAAACCCTAGTTTTCAGTTTTGATCAGATGATAAATCAGAGAATTGCAGAACCTCTACAATTCTTTACTACATTCCGTGCTTACTACCTTTATCAAATGAGTGTCTGATTGCAGAATTTAGCTCAATCAGATTCTGCCTGACTTATGTTAGAAATAGCTGTAGATCAATTCTGTCTGAAACATTTTTTGAGTATGCAAGAAACAGGGAAGTTCCTATTTTAAAAGCAGTTAGGTTTTCTCCCCTTGCATCCATTGATCATTTGTTGTTTGGGGGGGAGGTTGGGTTTAATTTTTCTTCTTTTGGTGGGTGCTTTCGATTTGCTTGATGGTGTGTGCTATGCCTGGTTTAGGCTCGTGTGGGTTTTGATAAGTTTGGATGAATGTGGAAACAGGCTTTGTGTAGCTCAGGATTGTTTGCTAAAGGTTCAAATACCCCATTCTTGTTTGTGGTGTGAAGGTTCGCAAGCATTTCGGTTGCATGTAGATACATAAGAATATGGAGACAAATACCTGCAATGTTAATCACTTAGATGCAGATGCCCATTTGCCACCTCGGAAGCGCCTCCTGGCTGGACTGAAGAGACAGTACTCTGATGTTAATTCCCCTTCGCCCTCGACTCCTAGTGGTGCTGGAAATGACATTGATGCCCTTCTCAATAATTCATCAAGGACCCAGTTTAGCAACCCTAGTCTTTCGAATGAGGAGATAGTTGAAGCCTCTAGAATTGCTGCTTTAAAGGCTGCAAAGGTTGCCGAGGCTGCAAGGGCGACTGCTGAAGAGAAGGCTGCAAAAGCTGCCAAGGCAGTCTCTGCTGCCAAGAGTGCCTTGGATCTTGTTGCTATTCTTTCAGATGAGGCAGCCAGCAAAGAGAAACTTCTGAAAAAGAACAAGATGAAGAAGCATGTAACAGTTGAAGCATTGTACAACAAAAACAAAGGCAAAACTAATTGTAGAACAGATGAAGAAGTGGCTCGCAAGTTGCACCAGACCATCAACAGCTCTCCAAGAATTTTGAGGAACTCATCAGGCTCTGATGTGAAGAATCTCAAGCATAAAAGGCTGAAGAGTTCTACTTTAAGTAGTGGAGTTCCTGTTAGGGAAGGGAATCAACCTTGTGCAGCTACAAGCAACGGCAATGGTGCAGTTGGAGAAGTAGACACTGAAGGTCCAATAAAGAAGATAGACATGATTATGGTAGATTTGAACACATCAAAGCCTGACAATGGTGACCAACAGAAGTCGGACACTACGGAAGGATGTGAACCCAAACAAAGCGAACGGCCAAGATCGGATAACAGTGAAGTCTTGGATAGTTTTGGTAAAAAGAGGGGAAGAATTAAACAGAAAAAGTTACCCCTGAGCATTTGTAGCTTCAGGGATCAAACTAGCCCGAAAGAGAACAGTCAGGCCTTGTTTTCCACGGGGCCTTCTGGAAATAGTTTGGTGCCTATTGAGAAGACAGCATCAATGTGGAAGTGTCAATCCTTCAAAGCGCCCGCGTGTGTTAAACAAAATAAAGTTATGCAGTCATAGTGTTGATAGACAACTGGAGGTTATTGTGTAGTAGGAGTCGGGCCAAAGTAGTAATTGGTTATGCTTTTTTGTTATACATAAGGCCCTCTCTTTATTTTATTTTGAGATTCCTGCTTGTGAGTAGGCTGTCATGATTTTGAACTGAAATGTATATTGGACATGGATTGTTTGGATATGTGTGTTGTTTGTTGAGAGATTGTTGCCTCTTTATACAGACGCAGAGCTTGACACTGAAACGTTACTCGAGCTAGGATGCTTCTTTGATGTCCAACCAAGGATGAAAATATATCTCTAATTCGCCGATACCTCTCTAGATATTTTTCGGATTTTAGAAATTCCATATTTCCATATGTCAATTCAGAGATTCAAATAGGTCGAAGAATGAAATATATAAATTAATATTGTGGATCTTCCATTAAATATATTGACATGTTGATAAATATCAATATTGATTCGGTTGGGTTATAGGTTAGAAATGGGTGAAAATATTGGTAAATATCAATGAATATTGAGAAATATAGAGTAAATATCGGGAAAATTATAATCTAAATTGGCTATAATTCTGTGTGATATATTATGTTTATAGATGTAGAATATATTATGTTTGTTGAACTCATAAGATTATTGTAATTTTTGATGAAATTATTTTAAATTCTTATCGCAATGTTAGATAAGTATTTTCTGAATAATTAGGGCAAACTTCCATCATTTTCCCCATATGGATATTAATGCATCCACCGATGTTCATGTAAAATAAAAGAACCAATAATTTTATTATATAGACCGATATTTTTATCCTTGAACTTGGTATTTCTGAATGTTTATGCGTGGGCGTGGCTTGGAATTGGAATTTCGATTAGCTCAATCACATCTGAGACTGACGAGAGATGTAATCTATGGTAAGGGCAAATCACTTGTTACATTTGTGTATTTTATCTTATGTTTCACAATGTTTACCAAACGATATGTGTATTACAGGGTGTTACTAATTAACGTATTATGTATTAAAGATGGTGTAACAAAAAATGAAACATGCAGTATAACAGATGATCCGATTAGGCCTGGGCCACATTTATATAATTAATTTTTTTCCCACTAACTTACACCTTTTTCTTCATCCTCCTGGTTTGCCCGAATTAAAATTTGTCCAGTGACTTGCAAGATAATTTGTACCTACAACAGGTTTAATCGGAGGATTGTTGAAAATATTTTAAGGCAGTGTTTGCGAATGCCTTAAAATATTCATTCATTTGCTTTTAAGCATCAAACAACACAATTCCTCCGACAATGTTAATATGTGCTAATGCAATTAATATATTAAAAACCCCATTTAGATCTAACAACTATAGCAACAAGAATATGTTGGAGTCAGTCATTCACACGATAGAATACAAAAGGGTTCATGCTTTTGTTGTCTTAACCTACTCTACTATCTTCCATCAGGAGGATTCTCGTGACTACCTGTGCAAGAAGACGTATCGGTCTGCTTCTGTTTTTTCAAGGGTTTATGGCTTTCTTCATCTAAGGCCTTCAGTTTGTTCTTTATCGCAGCTATCTTAGCACTCCGACTACTTAGCCCACCAGAAAGACTGGATCTGCTTCCTTCAACGCTCTTTGAAGAATTGGCTGATCCTTCTACGGGGTATTTCTCACTGGCGAGACGAACGACTAATGGGCGCCCACACGCCATTCTTCCATGCATCTTCTCCTTGGCCCATATAGCTTCCTGCATGCTCACTTTAAATGCGGGAATCAGCTATTGCTATGAAAATGAAGAAACCAATAAAAGAGAAACCTACCTCCTTAGAACTGAACTGGATGAAGGCGTAACCACGTGGCTCTCCACGTTTAGGACCACGAGTGTGCCATAGAAAGTCTTCGGATATAATCTTTCCAAATGGAGAAAACATCTTAATCAGAGCTGCCCTGTAAAGATTTCAAACTGTCATACCGTATCTTGTGGAGATCACTAGACTTCAAAAAAAGAACACTTGGCTACAATTTGTTTTACGTACTCTGTTATTCTCAAATCAAGGTTGCCAATGTACAGTCTTCTCTCTAATTTCTCGTCACTGAAATTGTTGAGGTCCTGCATTCGGTAATGAAAAGCTTAGTTAGGACACTCCCAATAGAACACACATCTAATCACATGTATGAAATTCGTGTTTGTACTAATTTGAGTATAAACCTTTCAAACATGCCTTTAGAAGAAATACGAAGGCGAAATACATTGACAAGCACATATATATAGGATGGCAAGAAAACATTATTGTATAAAAGGAGACAACAATTCTATGCCCGTGGCAATTATATTGCATCCAGGATACAGATAAAAAGAACAAATAAGAATGGACATATATAATTTACTCGGTAGGGTTCCCCAATGTGCATTTTCATTTGATGGTTAACATCAGAGTACAACATAATTCAATTGACAAAAGGTCCACAATACACCATATTATAGCATATTAGTGAATCCAAGCAGAAAGAATCAGATAATATTATTACGATATCAGATCACATACAGAGAAAACTATATGTGCACAATAAGATAACATGATGACTTCAGAACGAAGGGAAAATATTTTGTAGAAAGAAAGGGCACAGAGAAGACAATACCATGATATTGCCACAAAGGTTGATGATGTCTTAACAATCAATCTGCAAACATAAAAAAAATTGACACCGTGAGATTTGCTCAAGAGGTCAACATAATATAATTGCCATGAGTGAACAAGGAGAGCTGCTCTGCGAAATGTTCATGCATTCTGCAGACGACTTCAAATCATTCTTTTAAAATAATACAAGTATGCGGCATATTGAGACAAATTTTCGCAATAGAAGCTAGGCTAAGCTCATATTGATAAGTACAGATGCTACACTTAATCAAGCCAAGAGGCCGAGGAACGTGTAAAGTTCTGCTGGTTCATATTCAACCTTATAACGTTGGACTTAACAAATTATTTCAAATGCTAGGCGAATCTGGAATAACCGGAAAAATTTGTACCCATGTTTGGGTTAAGCTACTGAGAAAGTATATGGTCCAACCTATACCATGATTAGAAGGAGTAATCACACGTCTGAACTGCATCTAACGTTCATGATCCCCTCGGCAATAAAATCATAACCCAACACATCACTCAAGTATCTACACTGTAAATTCGAATGTCTAGCAATTAATATGAGAATAAAGAACCAAAAAATATGCAGAAATATAGCTTGCATATAATGTTGCCTTAGTATCATCATATATTCATATGTGTAAAGGTTATCAAAATACAAACTAATTAAAGACTTTAGAAGATGTTGAGATGCTTAGAACAAGATTAGAAAATCTGTATCTTGATATTTAAGTTAAATACTGAAGAAATTAGCGATATCTCAAAATTGAACGTTAATCACAGAAACCCTAGAATTCCAAAACCGGCTTAAAAATTGATGGGAAAATAAACTAAAATTGAAGTGAAAAACTTACTTGTGAGTGGGTGCTTTGCCGAATTCGCTATTCTCATAAAATTATCGATCCAGAGAGCACTTGATTCATTCGAGTTCTTGAGATCATGAAATGATTTGAATTCTTAGGGCACCATAACTCCTTACGTATTTGGGTTAAAGGTAGCTCTTCTCTTATTGGGCCAAAGCCCATGAAGTAAATGATGGGCCTTGTTTTTTCTTGTTAGTAGACTGGGCTGCACTTTGGGGAATGGTTTAAATGACGGGAAAGAGATACAAATTTGCCACTCAATTTATGTCTGAGGCTTAAAATTAGATACTGAACTATTTTTTATTTATTTATTTAAATAGGTATTTGAACTTATTATATAGGTCAAAGAAGCCCCTGAATTTTTAAATAAGCGATAAATAGAACCTTCATAAATATTTTATTAACTAAATACATTTGAAAAATATTTAGGGTGTGTTTGTTTATGGTTGGGGGCAACCGATTGAGGAAACCCCAATCGATTATGTGCTTGGTTCTAAAGAATTTGAGGTGATGTCTTATTTTAGTTAGGTTGAGGGCTCATAAAAAAAATATTTATATATTGATTGTTCGAAAAACTATTACAATAACCAAAGATATTTACGTATTGATTGTTTCAGCTAACAGTGTCTCAGCTCTCCCCAACCATAACCATACACTGCCTTAATAAATCTAAAAGTAACAAATAAAAAAAATGTATATAAAAAATTAAGAAAAATATTAAAAATCATTTAATATATGTCCAAAGATGCTAGGACTATACTCCCTCCGTCCCATAAAAAGAGTTCTATATCAGAAATTTTCTCGTCAAAAAATAAGAGTCATGTTTCAAAATCAACACCTCATTTTACTAGTTTAAGTAAAAAATTATAATTTTTTATTTCACATATTAGCTAGATATACTTGAATAAGTCAACAAAAAAATTAAAATAAGCTGTGTGAGTGTTTATTAATAGTTTTTTTTAGAGTTGTATCTTAATCAAATAAAAAAGTTGATATTTTTAAACATTAACTCTTTTGATAGGGGAGTACTATTTTTTACGAAAAATGACACATACTAAAGATTATAAAAAGTGCTCGTTGTAATTTTTTCCAAAAACAAAACATATAATAGTGTTACGTAATATAAAAAAAAGTTCGCCTGTTTTTACGTAATGAAAACGGGTACTCCCTCCGTCCCATGAAAAGAGTTCTATATCAAAACTACTTCTTGTTCCATAAAAAGAGTCATGTTTGAAAAGTCAAAGTTAGTTATCCATAGAAGTTACTTTGATGTCCTTATAAAATCATGTTAATACTTTGATGTTAATAGGATATTGATGAGTTTAATAAATTTTTAAGGGTAAAGCTTATAATCACCCACTTGTAAAGTGTTGTACATTGACTAAGTTGACCAAAGATAAAAAGTTGTACATCCATCAAATATGACTTTTTTTATGGGACGGACAGTACTAATTAACAAAAAGAAATGTGATTTGTGTGACTGATAGAAAATGAATGGAGTGCATTATCGAAATTAACTAATTAACAAAAAGTCACCGGATTGCCTTTATCGAAATTGACAATATTTCAAATTTAATATAAACTGTATAGTGGTAGGTTAGGCATGCTATTTTTCCTGAACAATTTATTAATGCAGTTTTTTAAACGAAAATGATATGCATCCAGAATCTGGATAGCCAGATTCTGGAAATGTTAAAAATTGTTAGTTGTATAAAGTGAAAATACCCAATGCACCCCTACGATAATTTGGCTCCAAAGCCCATCACATTTGGCGCCCATATGTTTCCCTCCCATATTTCCCGCCCCTGCCATCATTTCCATCATCTTCCTTCAAGACATTTATAGTTATTTATTGTTTGTGCCTTTATCCTCCTTACCCAAGAAAGATAAATAAAAGTTTTTTTTTTATTCCAGCTGAATCTAACCAGTAGTAAGTTCTGCCTCAGCAATTTTATTTGACAAACATGGAAGGGTCATTCTCGTGGGAGCATGAGATATTCGGTTCCAGCTCGGACGAGCCAGCGTTGTATGGAGCTGCTAAAAATGTCGCCGAGGAATCTGTAGATTCAGGGCTTATAACCGGCATGTTTTTTTCCTGATTTTGAATTCATATTTCGGGCATATCAAGCTCATGCTAAACACAAGAGATTTAGTGTTACCAAGAGAACCTCACGTAAATTCGGAGTTGAAGAATACAAGTACACAATTTTCGTATGTGATAGAGCACGGGTTTCTAGTACCAAAAAATATTCAAAAAAGGTTGGGTGTCGTGCTCGGGTTAATGCCTCTAGACTGGATGATGGTAGTTGGGTTGTTGGCAAGACATGTAGCGAACACAACCATGAACTATGTCTGAACATGTCCCTTCTTATGCCTGCGCACAGGACCATCACAATTAACTTGAAGAGGCAGCTCGAGGCTAACGACATTG
>JAUEKW010000033.1:482208-493233 GCA_032274785.1 Ajuga reptans
ATCAATCCAAAGTTATAATTTCATTCATAAATTTATTAAAACAGGTAATACTTTTTGCCAATTAAGTAATACCTTTTGGCATAAAAGTAATACCTTTTTGATCGGATAGAATTACTCTACCGTTGCATATAAAAAGATCCATGCAACGGTGGCATATAAGTTTTTGCCTTCGCTTTATTATTGATTAATCCCCGCATAGACGTTAGGCCCTTATTGGCCGTCTATATTTATTTTCCAATTCCATCCCATCTAACTACGCTTATGTTCCGATCAGTTCCGCCTAGGTGGATATTATTTAATCAAGCTTACAATTTTCGAATTCGCCCACTTCTCGGAAACCTAGTCAAATTAGCATAGAATGTTGTACACTTTTGGGCCTTCTAAATAGGTGTGCGTTTGCAAAAAGTTGGGCTTTGCCATATTGTTAGAAATAGCCCATCCAGCTAATCTGGAGCCCAAATTTGGGCCCAACTGCCTATTTCGGCGATTACTGTTGTTTTATCACTGAATGATATTTCTTCGATTGGCCGACCAGAATTGCTCAAGTGAGTAGTCGAAACCGAAGAAAAAAGCGAACACCGGAAAAATGTTTCTACGGCGGGTGGCGCGGCCGCTGATGATGATGGCGAAAGTGAAGGAGACGACGGGGATCGTAGGCCTCGACGTCGTACCTAATGCGCGAGAAGTGCTGATCGGGCTCTACACCAAAACCCTAGATGAGATCAAGGCGGTGCCGGAGGGCGAAGGATACCGTAAAGCCGTCGAGAGTTTCACGAGCCACCGATTGAAGGTTTGCCAAGAGGAGGAGGATTGGGAATCTATCGAGAAAAAACTCGGATGTGGACAGGTCGAGGAGTTGATTGAGGAAGCTCAAGACGAGCTCAAGCTCATTGGTCACATGGTTGGTAAGCAAACGGAAATCTCATTACTTGCCTCACATAAATTTTAAGCGATTCCGTTTCTGCATTTTCTTTTCCGTGTCGTTGACAATGTATTGCCATTGTTCTTTGGGTGATTTATTTTGTATTTTTTAACCTGGAGACAATTAATTGCTGGACTCTCCTTGATACGTGATGTATTGGGGGACTGGAAAGGTCGCTTTTTCATTTGGACAGAATTAGTAAAAATAATTAAATCTATAACAAATTGAATCTTTAAGCTTTTCCAATTGGACATCTGGAAGATAAGCACTGAAACAGATTTGTTAGTAGATGATCTCGTCTCAAAAACTTTGTGATGTTTGAAGCCCCAACAAATGATGGTGTGATGTAAATCACAAATGATACAACTATAAGTATTTATTTGCTTCCTTGGTAGAAATTCCGCTCCAGGATGGTAACTTGGATAAGTTATATTTTATTATGTATCTACTTGGCTTAGATGGTTAGGGTTTTATCGGTGTAAAGCTTTTTATGCATTTTAGCATAAGAAATGTTTTCAGAGGGGTTGCCAGTGTCTCCTGTGATCTAATTTGCTTACTCAGCCTTTCCCTCCGGACATGTATGCCAGGCATGTTTATTCACATCATTTCCCTTCTGAATCGTTATTTCATACGTTGAGGAAAATAATGAACCAGAAATGAAAAAAATAGTAAACAGACTTCTCAATAGCCTTTTTCATTTTAAAAGATTATAAACATTGTACGTACTGTAAGAGACTGAGGTACATGGTCTGCAAAGTTCACTCTGTATCTGTAAAAATTAGTTTGATAAAGTAAACAATTTTTTTCAATAATATTTTTTTTTGTATGTTTTAAGTCTTGCACAAGTGAAGCTTTTATTGCTTAATGCAAAATATGTCTGCTTGACTGAGAGCTGATCTACTGGTGCACTTGGAAAAAAGCTTATAGTTGATAGACAAGTTGTTGGACTGTACAGCTACAGCCCACTTTCTGTTACTTGTAAACTTTTTTTCCCCTGATATTTTTTGTAGGTGAAGAGGTTCATATAATTTGTATTCTTGTCAAGGGGGTTTATGTGTGTGTGAAACATGTTTCAATAGATTAATGCTTCACCGGCTGTTTGGTTAATGTTTTTTAGATGTGAAACCACTTCACTTTGACAAGCATGCCCTACGTCGTTTAGGCTTTTGTTAGCATCGGTTACCTAGTTCTCAGTCTAAACCCCGTTTTAATCTCCTTTAGTTGCCTTATACATGATCTTTGTTTTCACATCATTTCTCTGTTATATATTCCTAATAAAATAGTATCCTTGCCCATTTCAATGAACTTTCCTTAGCAACTTGGTGGATATTTGGCTTTGACATGTTTTAGTTAGTATCTTCTGTTCAAGTTGTAATGGTGCCAAGCCTATTCTTTGTACTGTATGCAGAGTGGAACCCATGGGATATTCCCGATGACTTTGAATGTGAAGTAATTGAGAACGATGCTCCAGTACCAAAGCATGTGCCATTGCATCGACCTGGTCCCCTTCCTGAAGAGTTCTATAAGACGTTGGCGGCTATGGACACTGGCACTTTGAAGGATGCTATTTCTTTATCGACCCCTAAAAAGGGAGAAGATCCTGCTGTTACATCCGGCGCAGCGGAACCACCTGCCAAATAAGCTTGCGCCACTATCTAGTTGGCTTTTGTTGGGAGTTAACTTTGCCTGCTCCCCCGTCCAGTATCGATTTGTTCTCTCAGCTTTCTAAAACATTCTGCTTTGATCATGTTGACAGAGGCTCCAGTTTTTTAATAATATTCTTGAGCTTTTCGTTATGGACTCATTTGTGATATCTATCTTTATAGTTTTAGTGCAAATAAGCAAATGATGTTGGATTACTACTGATGGCTTATTTATTTATTTTTTGAGCACCCTGATGGCTTATTTATGATGCTAAGTGGATGTGAGTTATGTGTATTGCGAAGATGTTAAAAGAGATTGCAAGGAGTGATCATCAACATCCTACATAGCGGATTGTGCAAAGGCGAGCATGTTCACACCAAACTAAACTCGTACCACAATTCCACTGAGTACCTTCTTATGTGGCACTGACATAGCACATCAGGTAACTGAACGTGCTTACTCGAATGAAACTTAAGATTATAGTAATTATTATATTATATTACACTTTTTCGTAATATTATCTAGTATATATTTTATAAGTGATGAATATATTAAGGTTAATCTAGGCCTCGAACAAGAACTACGAATAATTTTGATAAATTACAATCAAACTCAAATCATGAAAAGCTCGGCTGGTTCCAACCCGATTACAATCCTATCCTTCAATGCTTAGGTATAAATAAACCAGAAATTCTGAACTTAATACACAAGTGATGGTTTTTATAATTCTTGTCAACATAAACGCTGCTATCTATCAGCAAGTTGTAACTAGGCTACAGGCTGAAGTCTCCCTGAAACCTCCCCCTCTGACAACACTGCACATATTATCCCGTAAATCAGGCAGCGCCGCTTCATCATATATTGTTGCAAGAAGAGCATAGAATTCCAAATCAGAAGGGTCGAGCTCAAGGCCTTGTCTCGCCACGTCTTCAGCAAGAAGCACGTTTCCATGTAATTTGCAGGCATGTAACAATCTCTTGTAAATCAATGCATTGGGGCTAAAGGGTAAAGATTTCAGCATACTTACAGCCTCCACCACCCGACCAGCCCCACCGAGAAGATCCACTAACAAGTTGTAGTGATGTGGTTGTGGCTTTATGTTATAGACTTCTCTCAGAGAATGGAAATAATCTTTTCCCATGTCTACTAAACCACCTTGGTTGCAAGCGAATAGCACTGTCGACAGTGTGAAAGAATCGGGGCGAACACCTGCCAGTCTCATGTCTTCTAGTGTTGAAAGAGCTGATGTTGTATGTCCGTTGAGAGCGAAAGCATGCATCAAACAGTTCCATGATACGACATCTGGCTTACATATTTCACTAAAAGCTTTCTGGGCTTGTGTTATAGACCGACATTTTCCATACAAGTCGATTAAACCGTTCAAAACGGATATCGATTTACCAAAGCCAGATTTAGTGGAGAAGCAATGTAGCTGTTCTCCAGTTTGCTTAGCACCTAGATTAGCAGTTGCTGATAAGAAAGTAGATATGAGGAAGCCATCAATCTGTAGCTCATTTTCGCGCATATGATTGATGAGTTCTAAGGTCAGTTTATGACGTCCAATCTGATTCAGTTTTGAGGCGAGTACAGTGTATGTGATGGCATTTGTGTCGCTCGTTTCTTTTGCTAAACTCAGCGCACAGTCCACCGTGTGCACCCCTGCATAAGCCTCAACAAGAGCATTGCCAACAGTGATATTATTACCTGCATTAGTTTTGATAATGAATCCATGAATCTGGCGTGTGTGATTCGGAGATTGTGTTGTACCACAAGCTTGGAGGATGTTACAGAGGGTGAAAGAATTTGGTTGCTGACCCACGAATCGCATATCAATAAATGCTCGAAAACAGTCCTCTGTAAGGCAATGTGCAGCCAAACCAGCAATCAAGATGGTCCAAGAAACAACATTAGGTAGAGCTATCCCATTAAAAACTTGCACAACATCTTCAACAGCGTTGGAACACTTCGTGTAGAAATCTAAAAGAGCATTTCCCACAGAAATATCATTCTCTAACCCACCCAAGATTAACTGAGAGTGTATCTGTTTTCCCAATGGCAGAGCTCGAATTGAGGAGCAAGCATTCAAGATTCCAGCATAGCAGTAACTGTTAGGAACAATATTATTGCCCACCATCTGTCTGAATGCATTAATGGCGCCCTCGGAATTCATGTTTTGAGTAAAACCAGTGATCAAGGTAGTCCATAGCTGTACATCTTGCTCAGATGTTCGTTTTAGGACCTTCAAAGCATCCTCCATCTTTTGGCACTTCGCGTACGTATCAACAAGAGCCGTTTTCAAAACCAGATTCAGCCGAACACCCCAAAATATCATTTGGCCGTGAACTAACTTAGCATGATTAATTCCGAGGAAACTACAAGCAACTAAAAGTTTTACAAATGTGTACTCATTTGGAGGCACCCTTTCCTCTACCATGCGAATGAAAAAGCACATTGCCTGATCCCAGTTTCCAGTCTGCACAAACGAAGAAATCATTGCAGTCCAAGAAAGTGAATCCCCATTTGCAATGCCATTGAACACTTCAACTGCATCTTCCAACAAATTCCGTTTCGAATACAATTCAATCAAACTACTACACAAGATTGGGTTTGACTCGAAGCCATGCTTTATTAAGCTGGCTTGAACTTTAGTTCCATAAACAAGATTCCCCAATGCAAAGCATGATCTTAGCACATTCGAAAACGTAAACTCGTTTGGTTTCTCACCAGAAATCTTCATCAAGTCAAAGAATCTGACGGCTTCCTCATGGTTCCTATCTTTTACGTAAGCGGACAAAACACAGGTCCATGATACAACATCTCTATGTGGCATTTCATCGAACAAGCGGCGTGCATTGTCAACTCCGTAAAATTTACCATACAAAGACAGCAAGTTGTTGTTGAGCAGCAAATTATCTTGAATCCCCGATTTGAGTATTGGGCCGTGAACGCAAATGCCATCTTTCAAGAACTGCTTGTTGCAAAAACAGATGATCCTTGAACAAGTTTCTTCAAGTATGCTTCTTCTTAACATTTACTATCATCAGCTAAAAGAACTCAAAATTCTAATGTAAATCTATGGAAGTAAATGGAAAATATTACTTATTCCTTCAGACAAGATTTAAAATATAGATACGTTTCTTACTAAAATTTCCAATAAGATTTAAGAACTCTCGATAAGACTTAAGAGAGTTGCAAATATTTTCCGCAGTAGGGGCCCTGTACTTTTTGAAATTCAGTTGGGGTATGGAAGTATTGTGACCCTAGTCCTCGAATGAAGGGCTTTAAAATCTAAAACCCACTACCAAATTAATGAATTGAAAAATAAATTTGAAGTACAACAATAGTTTGTTAAGGATAGATCATGTATTTTGTTTAAATTTTAGTACTATTTGTCAGTCAAAACATGAAAATCTTTAGTGAAAATTGGTAAAAAAATATATCGTATGTTTGTTGTATTTAGTAAACTATCCTATATGTTTGGACCCTTTAAAAAATGTCAGCAGTGTTACAAAAAAATATTTACAATGCCCCGTACCAATTATAACCTGTAATCTAAGTATCTAACCACTGATGGGTGATTTTTTATTTTTTTTTCCTGACTTTGAACATTTTTTTTTTTCTTGTTGACTTGACCTAATAAACTAATTTTAATACATTTTTAATAACCTCGTAAGAGAATACATAAAGAAACTTAAAAAGAAAAAGAAAAAAGAGAATAGAACTCTCATTTAAAATGTTCGACAACATTTTTAAAATAAGATCTTATTTTATCTCAAAATAAGTTGTTAGCAACTTATAAGTTGTTTTTAAAAATATAAGAAGAGTCCAACTTATTTCTCAAATAAAATTGTATTTTGATTAACTATTTTAAATTTTATTATTTTAATTACAAAATATCATTACTAACATTTTATAAGGCATAAGTTATATCATCTTATTATAACCAAACACTTTAACAACTTATTTTTAAAATAAAATGTAACATCTTACAAACTCTAAAAAATCTTGGGCTGTGTTTGGTTAGAACTGAAGCCTGCTGTGACACTGTTGACTGAAGTAAAGTTGCTGAGAAAAGTAGCTGAGGAATGTAAAAAATGTGTGTTAAGCCCAGTAGCTATTAAAGACAAATACATGCGGTTTGAATCTGTCTTAAATCAGCTATGCAGAAACACATCCAAACACAGCCTTATTAAAATAAGATATATCTTATAACATGTTAGAATTTAAAAGTTTTTTAAAATAAAATTGGCCAAACACGCTCTAAGTTGCAACTAGATCTTTATTTTAATCTCCTCCTTCCTTATTTTGTTTTCAATTTAACGTCTGTTTTGAGATCTTTACACAGGAAATCACCGTTTCACAGACAGTTCGCCGGTAGTTATTGTGTTGAATTAGGCGAATCGTCCACGCCGTCTTCGGACCTGAAAACAAGGGCAAAAGATTTAGCCAGATAACCACTTCAAAATCTTACCGCCGGATAGTTATCCATATCCCAAGGGTTGTGCCATTATTCAATCTGCTACCCAAGTAAACGCAGCCTTGTTGCAATTTCCTCCGTAGTGATTGATATACAAAGAGAGGGATCAGTCGATCAAAATCACAAATCCCTCTAATTCTCTTTGCTTGATTTCAAATTCTCTACTTCTCGTAATTGTTTCTGGTATGTTTCATTAAACATCGCTTATAGATGTTCTTCCATTCTATTCTCATATCTTAATTGAACGAATTGTGACATCTTGTCGATAGTTTGGGTTTTAAGCACAACAAGGGTACTCCAACTCTAGGGAGAGGGATGATTGTTTAGTTTCTATGTGCTCTTTAGATTTTAACGAAGATAGCTGCTGATTAATTAGTGGATGTAGGATCTAGAAGTTTTTTAACTTGATAATTTGTTCTTAATCGTCCAGACAACAGAAAAAATCAAGATTTTGGTACTTGGAGATCTAGGAATAGCGTAAAGTTCATTTTGGTATGTGCGGAGAATGTGTTGAACTGAAGTGGTTTCCCATGCATTCCAGTTTCAACAATTCTCTGTGAATGAGGGCATTTTAGTGTAACCCCTGTTTGGAGTCATTAGATTTGGTTTTGTCCAGCATGACAACTTCGCAATCACTAAATTACAATGTTCATACTTCCGTATTGGAAAAAGAAACAGAAAAAAAAAGGAGTACCATGTGTTTCATTTGTGGCTACGCCTTATGAACAAGATGAGTAACTTGAGAACACACTGTACTGTCGCTAGGAATAGGAAGAAGCTAATAAAATTAACTGGTTCTGGAATTTATCTTAATTATGATGCGTACTCCTCGTCCTCTTGGTCGTCTCCCTGTTTGTCATTTGTTGTAGTTCATTCTTGGGATAGTATTCATGCTCGTCTTCATTTAAGTGTAAACCATCAATGTTAACTTAAAACGTTGATGATTGTGGAATCTGTTTATCTTGATGAAACAATGAAGTCCTTTATTGGTCTCCTCGGGGTCTTGAAAACAACTCATTTGGAACCACTAAAACTATTTTTCTTTTGTTATATCTACTAACTAAGCTGCTCTTAGGATTATGTTTCCCGGTGCTGTCAGTCTTCTATCCTGATTCTTGTGGAGTAGAAGTTTGTAAGGCTCGAATGAACATTGCAAAATGATTTATTTTTATTGAAATGCATTTTACTGTAACATTTTTTTATACGGTCTGGCTGTTTTTATCAGAATAATCATATATGTGTGCGTGTGCGCATGCATCTCCTTATTGAAGCTTATGTAAATTTGACAATTTCATGATGTCTTTGCTGAATCTACATTTGGCCAGATGTTTCTAATGTTTCTTGGTATTTATGTTATAAACACTAACATTTTTTTAAAATTTATTCATGAACTGTAATAATATAACATAAATTCTCTGGAGGCCTGCAATGGTATCAACTTCAATACAATGTCATTCTTGAGATAGACATGTTCTGTAATTCCTTCCATCTTTATAAATTAATATGTATATTTTACAGTGGCTTTCGTTCTTTGACCAGGATGGGGGACTTGCCTCGTCATCTGAGAGCTTGCTTTCAGACAGGGAAACTTGCCATGCTAGCAATTCTTGTGTCAGGGGGGATTGTTTTGCAAATACTGGTCTTCTTTCACACTGTGCTCTTAATTGCCTTTGGATCATTAAGTTGCTATTGAATCTTACTCCTTTATTGATTATTATCTGATGACTTTTCAGGCATGTGCTCTGTACAATAATTGGTGGCCAATGTTAACAGGTATTTTGTGTGCAACTTTTCTTTGTTTAACTGGATGTGCCATGGTTTAAAAAAAGAAGAAGGAAACAACAGAGATCAGTTCTTTTTTGGTCTTGTTGCTTGTATGGAACTTCAGAGTACCTTACCAAAGTTTTAGATTCTTGTTCTGAATATACCCGCAGGATGCAGTTTGTCTAGAGGGTCCTTGCTGCTAACAAACATGAGTGGCATTCCCAATTATAGGAAATCCTCCAGATGTTTTGTGTATTTGTTGTTTTTCAACAATGGTTCTGTGTACAATTATAGAGAATAAAGAAAATCATAAAGTACAAATATGATCAAATTTATGTATAGTACACAAGCTTAGAATGGCATCCTGCAATCTTTTGTGCTGATTTATCAATCCTGTCTTCTGGCTTGGAAATATCCTTCCTGGAGGAATAGTATTAACAACAAAATTATACTCCCTCCGTCCCATAAAAAAAGTCATGTTTGATGGATGTACAACTTTTTATCTTTGGTCAACTTAGTCAATGTACAACCCTTTACAAGTGGGTGATTGTAAGCTTTATCTCTTAAAAACTTGTTAAACTCATAAATATCATATTGGCATCAAAGTATTAATATGATTTTATAAGAGCATCAAAGTAATTTCTATGGATAACTAACTTTGACTTTTCAAACATGACTTTTTTTATGGGACAAGAAATAATTTTGATACATGACTCTTTTTATGGGATGGAGGGAGTATGATTTACCACACATTTGAGAGACATAGGATTTGAAAGCAAAAACTCAATGCATGTTATTACCTTTTGTGTACAGCAAGCTAAAGTTGTAGATGTGAAAATTCATGTTGGTATATTGCTTGCATTTCTAGTCCTGGATATTGGATGATAAAACTTGTATTTTATTAAACATGAGGTGTTTTATTGTTTGGAAACTTCTGGCTTGTCCACATCTGGCCATCCATGGGTGGTTAAATTTTTTGACATTAGACACTTATCATTACTCGCTTTGTCATTCATCGAACACATTGGGCTGTCACTTATTGACGAAACTGTAATGCAAAGAATTAAGGTCCTACCCTCATAAATGAGTGCACTTTCTCTTGCACCTAATCTTGTATTGCTTGGTCGGTTGATTCTTGTTCAACTTTCATATGCTAATGCCGAAATATTATGTCCTATGTTGAAAATAATTCTTTAATTGGTCCCATGAATTGAATCTTATTCTGGATTTTTAAGTACTTTGTCCTTAAAACTAATCATGAAATTAGTGTTTGGAGAAGCGGGTGTTAAAGGTCTTTCACTCTTAAGATGCTAAGAAGGTCTTTTTGTAATATTTAGTTGTTTCTTTCGCAGTTCTAATGTATGTAATTCTACCAATGCCTTTAATCTTCTTCGCTGGGTCCGATACTTCTTATCTCTATTCTGAATCAAGCAGTGGGTAAATTCTCTCTTTCTGTACTATCCAACAATCTACCTTTTCCGGACCAAGGTCATCCTATTTATACATATTTATGTCTTAACCAATGTTGTTGCAGATGGGTAGATGCAGCAAAGTTTATGACTGGTGCTTCTGTAGTTGGTAGCATTGCTATACCAGTTATTCTGAAGCACGCCGGTGTCATTGGGTGGGGAGCATTAGCAATGGAGCTCTCATCCTTCTTCATATTCATCATAGCCATTTTGTGTTTTCTCGGGTCGAACGAGGACGATGGGTATAGCATGTTTTAAACTGAAAAACTGGAGTCGCTGCATTGCTTTTCTTACCAGGTGGATTGACCCCTTGTTTATAGTTATTTCCTCTTATCTTGGTCTCTTCCATGTCATTCTGCCTGATTGTGTAGTTGCTATTAATGTATAAATAAATATTGATTTTGCATTTCAACCTTGTTTTCTATGGGAAATAGAATTTGGAGGACATTAAATAGTACTGCAACTATTAAATGCTTGGATTTTTTTTTTTTTGTATGCTTCAAAGAAATTGAATGCATGTATTTGGTCCTGGGCTATTTTAGTGAAATTTCAGAGGTGGTTTATTACATACTACACATCATATGGTTTATTCTATGCTATACCTGCTGAGCCCTATTATAGCAGTTTATACATCATTTAAATACACACCGAGCATTTAAAGTACAATATCCATATACATATATACGGTTATATTTCAAAATTCTTTTTATACACGTACATTTATTCATTTTTTGAGATGCTACATCGGG
>JAUEKW010000033.1:496822-507285 GCA_032274785.1 Ajuga reptans
GATTTAAAATGTATAAAATGTCACGATTTAGTATAAAATGTAACGATTGAGTATAAAATTGTAACGAATAAAAAATGCATAAAATTCTAAACTATAAACAATGTATAAAATGTAACGAATAAATAATGTATAAAATCGTTACAAACTATATTGTAACGAGAAAAAGGAAGATATTGTAACGAGATGTATATTGTAATGATATTGTAACCATAAAATATTGTAACGATATTGTAACGATCAAATCTGTAAATATATTGTAACGAAATTGTAACGAGTTGTATAAAATTGTAACGATCAAATGTAAATTGTAACGATGTAACGATGTTAATTGTAACGATGTAATTTGAAAATATGTCACGATATATGTGTTGTAACGATTATTTTTTATGTGTAACGATTATTTTCGCGATTATTTTAATTTGCAGTCAACCTCAAAAAGCTGAAAAGTGTTACTTTTTACTTTTACAGTGAGTACAGTTGTTTAAAATTTTAATTATGAGTATAAAAGTTTTTCACTATAGTTTCTAGGGTACAGTTGTTGGGACCCAAAAAACAATGTGAAATCGTGTGCAGTTTGCTGAATGGTGATTCTTGGGTCTGAAGCATCAATATTTTTGTTACGGTAAAATTTTGTTACAATATTTATTTCAAGTATTAAGTTTTAAGAAAGAAATTAAATTATAATGTCCAAAATGTCCAAAGTAATTTTTTTTTGAGAAAATATATTGTAGGTATTATTTTAAATTAGATGATGAGATATCAATATGAGGTAATAAATGATATACTTTTTATTCAAATGTGATTGATAGCGAAAACTTATATAAATTTGATAAGAACATATAAAACTGAAAAAACACAAGAATTATTAAGTTTTATAAAAAAATATTACGGTTTACTAGAAAAAAAAATATAACACTTATGGAATAAGTATTATTATTGAAAGTAAAAGTAATAAATATTTTTTCACAGAAACGTAATAATTTTTTCAAAACGTATTACATTTTCCGAAAGTAATATTTTAAAGTAATCCAACTAAATAAAGTAATTTGTGGGTTATAAATTGAAAACTTATAGAAATCTTGATATTCAAAACTTATATAAACTTGATAAAAAGACATAATTTTTTTTAGAAAAAAAAAAAAACACAGATACACACATGAATTGTTAAACTTGCTAAAAAAATGCCACTCCACCTACTTGTTGTGAATGTCAAAATTTTATATCTTTAATTAAGCAAAGTTTTGAAGTTCGATTGGATCGAGTTGACCTGTCGCACATATTTAGATCTGTGCATTTGTGGTACACAATTATTAATTATTTTATATATATATATATATGCATTAACTCCAGAAGATTAATTTGTGATGCCAGGATAGAATAAGCTGCATTATACAAATTATTTTCCTAAATCCCTAGAATGATCATGGATAGATAGAAAAATTTTACCCACCCCCAAAATTATACAAGTTCTGAAGTTCACACCTTATCGCAATTTTCATTTCAATCCCACGGATAAGGTTACTCCCCTCTCTCTCTCTCCTGTTTTCAGTAAACCCAATCTTTGTGGTAGGGGAGGAGTCGAGGAGAAAGAGAGAGGAACACGCCACTATCTGTTGTGTTTGATTGCTCTTCTGGTTGAGTTTTGACTTTGTTTAAACCCTGAATTCTACCGCCTCGAAACCTGAATCGTGAAACTTGGGATTACTCGCAATGACCATTACGCTTCAGGCTTCTCTAGTTTGCAGGCCCTCAATCCCTCAGTTAAACCCTCTCTTCCTGTCTCCAAAACTATGCCTGTCGTATAGGTTTCCTCAATTCTGTTTCTCAAGAAGAATAAATGGAGGACTCAGAGATTCCTTTCCGTTGAAGTCTAGATTTCTACGACATCGCTTTTGCTGTACATTAAATTCAGAGAATTTGATTTCAGCTAGTGACTCGAATAATGGTAATTCATTTAGTGAGTGCCCCGAAATAATTGAGCTTAGTAGCGGGTCTCTGTCCAATGAAACCTCCGCTGGTGGAGAAGTGAAGGGCGAGCTGAAAAAGGATAATGTAAAGAAAAGACTGCCAATACTGGTGTTTCTAATGGGAGTCTTTGCGAGGTTGAGAAGTGGATTCGAGAAGGTACTGTATTCGGATTGGTTCAGTTGGTGGCCGTTTTGGAGGCAGGAGAAGCGGTTGGAACGGTTGGTTGCCGAGGCCGATGCACATCCTAAGGATGCTGCTATACAGAACGCCCTTTTGGCGGAGCTCAATAAGCACAGGTGATTATGTTATTGCTATTATCAGTACTCAGGCTTATGCTTTTTACGGATTGTGTTTTCGATGTTGTGTGAAAGAAAAGGAGTTGATTGGCAGCAGCATTGTTTTTATATCGGTTGTTCAATGTTATATTTTGTTGGGTTTGTGTATAGGTTGTGAAACTGGGTTGAGGTGGGGTGGGGTAAAGTATGTAATTGTTGTTGGAACATGAAATTTTTTATGATATTGTTTGATTTGTTATTAGTGAGGGATCATTATATAATTGTATGTGCTTAATGAATAAAGGTTTATGCACACTTATTTAGCACCTACATACGGCATTTGGCAGAACACAATATTAAATAATTTTGTGAAATTGGGTATCAAGCTTGGGATAGTTATGTTACATTTCTTTTTTTGCTTTGTTTAGTCCTGAGTCCGTCATCCAGCGTTTCGAACAAAGGGCACATGCTGTAGACAGCAGAGGAGTAGCAGAGTACCTTCGTGCACTAGTTGCTACTAATGCAATTTCTGATTATTTACCCGACGAGCAATCTGGAAAGGCTTCTAGTCTTCCTTCTCTGGTATGTAATATATTCATTTTTCTTAATTGGATAAGTTTAGTATATAGTCTCTGATCTCTGGAACTTAATGACTCCCTTAGCTGTTTGATTGGATCTGCACTTGCCACTGTTCTAAGTACATTAACAAGTGAACTCCACTTGCCTCAGTTGTGAGTGGTTTTATCTCTTCAATTACATTGGAAGATATGCTTCCTTTGCAATGGTAAACGAACATTTGCAAACTTCAATTTCTCTTCGTCTGTATTATAGTTGTTGCCGTGGCTTCTGCTTTCCTAGGAATATTAAGGAGGATTTGACAAATACTCAGTTCCATTATGTTTGTGTAGCAGGGCATTTCAACTTTATTCTCATAGTAAATTTTTTAGAGAAGGCCAATAGTTCAGAGCATTTCTCCTTCAACTTGAAAATTTCACTGATCCTTATTCCATGCAATCCGGTATCGGTGCCATGCTGCCATCTCTCTTTGCCTTTTGACTATATGAGACCTGGTCATTGGAAATAGGTGTCCTTTCTCTCTTTCCCAGTATATTAGGTGACCACTGAATTTTTGGATCAACTCAAGCCCAAAAAGGCCAAGTGACATAACTGCGAAACCCACCTGTGAGCGATATCTATGCTGCTTTTTTTAACCGTGCCAAGCTCCAATTCCTTCACTGGAGAACATTCTGTAATCATCTCTCCCTTTCAATAATTCCAGAACACTGTTTAAATTATTGTCGGAGACTGTACATGAGTTGGGTTTCTTGTTATATAGTTACTACGCCAAAAGATATTTTTCTTTTCTGCAAGGACATTATAAACTAATCAGGGAGCAGGCAAAGATGCACTAAGAGGTATATTTGTTGATTGTTATAAAAGAAGTTTGTAAAGGTAACCATACATGTGGGATGAATGCTACATTTATGTTAAATGCTACAATGATGGGTTGGCTGATTTAATCCGGGGTTAAATTTCTGGATGATATTTATTCGGTTTCTACATTGAATTTAAGAACTTTGGTAGACTAAGTAAACAAGCCAAATTCCTGCTTTTGGGTTCCAGAGCTGCTAACAAATGCTATTCTTTTTGGGTTTGTTGGATACTTGGATGTCCCATCACATGTTATTATTAGCCAGTTCTTCTTATTGAATTAATTTCCTTCCGTTATTTTAAATTTATCTGTATTTTGACTATCTCTGTAATATGGCATGTAGTTGCAAGAGTTAAAACAGCGAGCATCAGGGAATGTTGATGAGCCTTTCGTAAACCCTGGTGTATCTGAGAAACAGCCGTTACACGTTGTGATGGTAAGAGAGTAAGAGACCTTCCATAAACTAATGGATTGAGGGCAAGAACATTGGAACTTCTAATCCATGTTGTTTCTGCCTTCAACTCCCTTAACTGTACACATTCTCAAAGCTTAGCATCTTCTTCTGCATTTTAGGTGGACCCGAAAATGTCAAGTAGATCATCACGCTTCGCACAGGAAGTCATATCGACTATCTTATTCACTGTTGCTGTTGGTTTGGTCTGGTATGACATCTACTTGCATTAGCTCACTCCAACACTTTTTTCACCTCCGCGAGTGTGTGTGTTTAAATGGCATTACATTTTTTTTTACTGGGGTTGAAAGAGGAAGTGAGTATGGTCAAGTGTCGCTGTTAGATGTTTCTCCACTCCCATTTCGTATGCATGAACTGATTCTGTATTTCTATATTTGTTCATTTTACCCCTGAAACTTTGAAATATTTGTGGTTTTCAAGGATAATGGGTGCAGCTGCTCTTCAGAAATATATTGGCAACTTAGGTGGGATAGGAACTCCTGGAGTTGGCACAAGTTCTTCATATTCCCCAAAAGATTTGAACAAAGAAGTAATGCCAGAGAAGGTAAATCTTTCTGTTTCACTTCCAACAGTATCCGAGTGTTCATTCTTTATTTTAGCACTAACATAGCTCTCGCTTTTTTCTTTTTTTTTTGGTTAGCACTACGTTTTGGTTTTAGTGAGTAGTGCTGCCAAAGAAAATTGGTCAGATAAAATTTTGGTTTAGCCAGCTGAATTTAGAGCTTCATTGATAACTATGGGTTGCTTTTATTTCTCATGAACAATAAAGTTTATATTTCATAACAAGCTGCATAAACACAGAATAACTTTTGAATTGTACTATGGCAGAACGTTAAGACATTTAAAGATGTCAAAGGTTGTGATGATGCTAAACAAGAGCTTGAGGAGGTTGTCGAGTATCTAAAAAATCCTTCAAAGTTCACGCGGCTAGGAGGGAAGTTACCTAAGGTTTGTTGGTTTAGTAGTTCTATCATCAGTCGGTAGATTGCCTTTTGTGTAAAATTTTCCTCCTTGCAGTGTCCTTAAGAGGCATTATAATTACAGGGAATTCTTATGACTGGATCACCTGGAACAGGGAAAACTCTGCTTGCCAAGGTATGCTGGTCAATTGCTATAGTATATCTATTTACATTTTCTGTTAGTCCTCTTTCCACCACTAACCCCAAGTGCCCAGTTAACAGAGGTCACTGCCTACCACTCGTATTATTGTTCCTCACGACTCTACCTCTTGTATTTTGAAGGCCATAGCTGGAGAGGCTGGGGTACCTTTCTTTTACAGAGCAGGCTCTGAATTTGAAGAAATGTAAGACTTTTTCAGGGAAAGCATATAGAATTTTTCTCTTTGTGGAGAAGTAGATTAGTGATCATATACTACCTTTTTCATTCGATACGCTACATAGAGGAACTTTTAAGATTTTATTTCCTTGTTCCACTTGTTTTGATCTGAAAGTTCTATGGTATGCATAGTTACATGTTCCGTGGATCTTTGTTTTGAATTGAAAAAAAAAAAACTTTACTTTTCATTGTTGCATGTGTAAATGTTTTTTCTTAGTATCCAATGAGGATGGTAATGCTGGAACCTATATACCCATATTGCATTATTATGAGATACAATATCCTGATCTCCTTGGGCAGAAAATTTACCACTCTTCTCCCATGCTAGGTTTGTGGGTGTTGGTGCTCGACGTGTAAGATCATTGTTTCAAGCAGCTAAGAAAAAGGTACACTGCTTATTCCTACTGCTTTTTGTGATCATTTCTATCAGTAAAATGTGTTTAAAAGAGAGCCATGGAAGCAAAATTTAGTGCTCTAATGACATTGATTTGGAATTTTTATCTGCATGGCTTAGTTCCTCACTTTATATGACTGCTGCTATCATTAATTTTGTATCCAAGGGAGAAATTTGACTCGGTAAATTGATATTGTAAATGGATCTGGTGTCTCTTCACATTAAATACTCTAGCTGATATTTTATGGATGAACTTTCACTATTCGTTCAAAGTAGAGAACTAGAAATTGGACTGGATTGCTATTATCACTTCATTCTGCTTTAGTTTCAGTTCTTCCTATATTTTTGTCTAAAAATTTTAGACAGGAAATAGGAACCCTTGCTCGAAAGTTGGCTATGAGAATATGATATTAGTATTAATGAAGTTATTGTATTTCTACGATTAACTCTTATACAAATGTGATCATAATTTTTTATGCACTGGCCTGTTAATAGTGGTTAGGTACATTGACCAAAATAATCGGATTCAAGTTTTGGAACCGTGGTAGGTATATGGTTCTATTATAGATCTTTTTAATTTTGAACATTTTAAGTTGAGTCTGAACATGAATCTTCTTGCAGAATAGACACATTGGTTATGGGTGTCTGTCTATCCATTATATATTATGAAATGTTTCTCAACATGTTGATTTTATATGTGCAAAGTTCTAAACTCTGAATGTTCAATTTAGGCACCATGCATCATTTTTATCGATGAGATTGATGCTGTTGGGTCTACTCGAAAGCAGTGGGAAGGTCATACAAAGAAAACACTGCATCAATTGCTTGTGGAAATGGATGGCTTTGAACAGAATGAGGTAAAGCCACATATAGTAGCACCATCTTCTCAATTGTCCTGTTACACTTTTGATGGAATAAAAAATTGCAGGGGATCATTGTAATGGCTGCAACCAACTTGCCTGATATACTAGATCCAGCTTTGACAAGACCTGGTAGATTTGACAGGCATGTAAGTCTATTTTTCTTCTTTGATGATACGTATGCTGTTCGATGCTGGAGTCAGTTTTCTCGTTTATCATTGTGCCAACGTTCTGAATCCTCAAGTACTTACATATGAAATGATATTAGATTACATTTGGATTGAAGAATTGGAAATCTTGAAATTTGAAATCTGTAATAACAAATCCGGTGAGGTTGTCTGGATGAATTAATTTTATGATGGATTTCAAATTTATTACTAAGTGATTTTAGTGGATTTGAATTTTGAAACCAACCTCTCATAAAATCTACTACATGGGGGGGGGGGGGGGTGGTACAGAAATTGCAATATAACATGACAGGCTTCCTCCTGAATGCATCATGAATAAATGATATAATTTTTGTTACGCTTTAACTTCTCTTTAATTATTTTTATTTGCAAGTGTGTTAGGTAATTCTTTTTGAGATGTTATATGTAACCTTTTCATGTTTCTAAACTGACGACTATAAACATGTTTCTAGATCGTTGTTCCTAGTCCTGATGTCCGGGGTCGCCAAGAGATATTGGAGCTCTATTTACAAGACAAACCTTTGGCAAATGATGTTGATGTAAACTCAATTGCTCGTGGCACCCCAGGATTCAATGGGGCAGGCAAGTAGTTCCCATCCTGGAATACCTCTAAGCTATAGCCTATATGTACTTTGTTTCTTGATTGTATGCATTTGAGGGACACAAGCGTAACTGAAAATTGGAATAATTAAAGTGGCCTGACACGTGACTCTTTTCTGGCCCACTGATTCTTTCGATGCAGATCTTGCAAATTTGGTGAATATTGCTGCCATTAAAGCTGCAGTTGAAGGTGCTGAGAAGTTAAACGCATCACAGTTAGAGTTTGCCAAAGACAGGATAGTAATGGGAACAGAAAGGAAGACAATGTTTCTGTCAGAAGAATCCAAGAAGGTTCTTTTGCATATGTTTGTGCCTAAATTTTCATTGACATTTTATTTTTTGATGTTTTGTTTTTTGTGGTAAATGTTTCCTAACCGAGAAAGTTGGTTTCAGCTGACAGCGTATCATGAGAGTGGGCATGCAATAGTGGCGTTGAACACGGAAGGTGCACATCCAATTCACAAGGCAACAATAATGCCACGAGGATCTGCATTGGGCATGGTTACGCAGCTTCCTTCTAATGATGAGACTTCGATCAGCAAGAAGCAATTGTTGGCACGTCTCGATGTCTGTATGGGAGGAAGAGTAGCTGAAGAGCTCATATTTGGCAAGGACAATGTTACTACTGGAGCTAGTAGTGATCTTGACACAGCTACCGAGCTCGCCCATTATATGGTATTTTCCGTTTTACATCACATTGATAAACGTAATACATAGACAAACACACGCACGAATATATTTAAGTAAAAAGATTCTCCAACATTTGTTTTTTACCTTTTCTGTTTCTAGGTATCAAGTTGTGGGATGAGTGATGAAATTGGACCTGTTCATATAAAGGAAAGGCCCGGTTCAGAAATGCAATCCCGTATAGATGCCGAAGTATGTATCTATGATCAGATGCCACTATGTTATGTGGAAATATAGGTTATCCATATTAATTTTATATGATGATTGTGCAGGTTGTTAAGCTATTGAGAGATGCTTATAATCGGGTAAAAGCCCTGCTGAAAAAGGTATGGTATTAGATTGGCATCTTCATACACACATTTCGCCCCCTAAACTTTTAAATTTCTGTTTTTGCTCCCTGCACTTTTATTTTGTATTGGATTAGATATGAACCGGCAATATGTAATACTTTGGTGCAGCACGAAAAGGCGTTACATGCTCTAGCAAATGCTCTTCTTGAGTATGAGACTCTTAGCGCGGAGGATATAAAACGCATACTTGTTCCTCATAGCGGTGAGAGAGAGTTGTTTGAAGAGCAGGAACAGCAACAGGTGGAAGAGGAGCTTGTATTGGCCTAAGTTAATCAGGGGTATGTACAGGGTATAATTAGCTCTTCAGCCTAGCAATTTATGTTCTTTTTTTTTCTTCTTATTATTAAGAAAAGTGAGAGAACTGAAGCTAAATTATTATTTTAGTCTAATGAACTAAAGTGATAGGAAGGAAAATACATGTTTTGAATTTGTAACCAGTTTTAGGTTAATACACATTAGATTCTGAGTCTCTGAAAATTTTGGATATCTTTTTACCGGTTTGGTGGTTGTAGAATTTATGCTATGCATCCATGTTCTGGATGGAATTTATGCTACTTGTACAAGTTAACCATATCTGTTCGAACTCGCTTACAAGTTACAAATGCTTATTCTGTGTTTATATTTAAAAGGTATTATGTTATGTGGGTTATCTAGATGGTCAACAAAATATCAGACAAGGGATGTGTTTGGATGGGTTTCTGCACAGTTGGTTTGAGATATCCTCAAATTTCAGCATGTGTTTGTCTTTAATAGTTGCTGGGGGCTTAACACACATTTTTTGCATTCCTCTGCTACTTTTCTCAGCAACTTTACTTCAATCAACAGTGTCACAGTAGGCTTCAGTCCCAACCAAACACAGCTATATTATTATTTTGATACTTAAGCTCAAATATGAGTTTATCTGTTTATGTCATAATATAACTAACTTTCCGTGTGGTTGGCCTAGTGGTTATCAAGTTTGATGGTTTAAAACTTTAAATGTATACTTTATATAGTTTGGTGCTGAAAATAGAGTTTGGTAATTTATGTGCAAATTCAACCATACTTATTACGGTTTACTGCAATTAACCCAATTATTAATTTTTGTTTACGTTAGTTTTTCTGATTTAATCTTTTCAATTATATTTTACCAAAAAAGATATTAATTGGAATTTTAACTTAGAACTAGCAACATGCACGTGCGTTGCACGTGATCGTTAGTTTCTAAATTTTATTTTGGGCCCTTTTAAAAAAAATAATAATAATAATGTATTTATAACGTCTGAAAATTTTTGCCTATATTTAATTGTAGTATTATTATTATGTGAATTATTTTATTTCATTATTTTATAGGCTTGTTATTCAAGATTTTGACTTTTAGCCCAAATAAATTAAAGGCCCAACTAAAGTAATTATATTTGCATCATCCAACTCATTTTATTTTAATTCATTAAAGGCCCATTATTGCCCACCTAATAGTTTGAGCCCATGAGCCAACTGGTACAGATAGAACTTAGGAATAGAAGTTACGGAAGTCTTTTCCCAACCGCTGCTACGTGAGTGAAAGAGGTGAAAGTGGGGAATGATCATGGGGTAGTGGAAATTGAGAAAAAACTGCTGCTAACATTTCGTATAAATAGAATAACTTCAATCTGGAAAATAGACTTGCTGATTTCTATTGCTGTAAAAGGTAAAAATCTTATTTTTTTTTTCTTTTCTCCTACGAATTCTTAAAGCCGCTCTTTAATTCCGGCGATTTTCTGCCGGAAAACGCCAAGCACAAATTCTCTAGTACTCCCCTATTTCAAACCCAACACCAAACCCGCCGCAGCCGCTGTTCCTCCCAGTCCCGTCATCTTCCCAATTGCAGCCGTCGCCTTCCAGTCCCGCCGCAGTTGCGGGCTCCGTCCTGCCGCCGCCGCC
>JAUEKW010000033.1:507385-518400 GCA_032274785.1 Ajuga reptans
TACTGAACAATACAATACTGAACAATAATCAGGGAAAATTTACGAACCGATGAACAAGCCGAAATTCCGGTGCGAAATGACGCCTCCGATTCTTGGAAGGAGGATAGGATTTGCAGTTGGGGAGGAAGTAGGAACCCTGCGTCTGCGTCTGCGTCTGCGTGAAGGAAGGTAGGGTTTTTTTTAATTAATATGTGTGAAATTACTATTATACCCCTGTTTTTTTTGGAAATTTCAGGGGTGTCTAGTGCCCCCTTTGCCCCTTAATAAGTCCGTCCCTGATTGCATGCATTATCATGTATTTATAGACACCAAAAGAGCTAAGACAATCATATATCTCGGTAAATTCAGCCATCATCTGAATAAATCTTTTAAGTAAGTTAGAAAATAGATAGACAATTCTAGGCACAAAGCTGAGAATAAAATCACAAAAAAAAATCGGCAAAGAAAAAAGCATGCAAATAAGTAAAACTTTCCAGAAAAAATAAAATATAAGAAAAACGCGCATTCCATTCCATGTGATAAAAACAAATGGAGATAATGAAACTTGAAAAGTACAAATGATGAAAACTTCCACACACAGACAAAAAAACTTTTTCAAATAAACACATGTAGAAGCCAAAAATTTTAAACAAGAAAAGTAAAGTTACAAAAATACCCATCCCATTACATATATACAGTATATATTAATTAATATTACTCCCTCCGTTCACAAAATACAGTTATTTTAGACTTTCAGGTGGAAATTAAGAAATTTCATTGGAGTGGAAAAAAACACCCCCTAAAAAAATATTCTTATTATCTTAAATTCTATTTTTTCTCTCCAACAAATATTTCATTACCATAAACTGCTCCATCTTTCATCCATACCATAAGGACAATATTGGAAGAAATAGAAAATTTGCTAAAATGATCAATTGCTTTTATGAAAAAATAATAATTTTATCTAAAATGACTTTCTTTTGTGAACGGAGCGAGTAATTCTTTTGGGGCAAAATTTACAAATATATCCCAACAATTCACGATTTTAGCAAATATAACACAATTTTTCAATAATTGCTGATTAAATCACAACCTATCCAAATTTTAACAATTATGGCATCCGTCTATTTTTTAGTTAAATGTCTGCCTACGTGATTGCCGCGCGGCAATGCTTACCCGAAAAATTACCAATGCAAAATCAACAAATATATCACATCGTAACACATTTTAACAAATATAGCACAACCTTTTCAATAATTGCTGATTAAATCACAACCTATTAATTTTTATCAATTACACAAATTTAGTACGAATTTCATCCTCTTATCGTACCGAAAAATTATAAAAAAAAACTAAAATTTTCGGTACAGTAGCGACATAAAATTTAAAAAATTTTGGTATTTCGGTAGATACCGAAAAAAAATCAGGATTTTGGTATATATCAATATATCTATTTTTTTCTTGGTATTTTGGTAGTTCGATATTTTTTATACAAGATTTCTAACAGTATAACAATAAATTTTGGTTACTGTAAAATTTCGGTATACCAAAATTAATTGTAAGTAACGGTAAAATTTGGTATACCGAAATTTCGGTATCATACCGAATCATCCTCAGAAATATGAACTAAATATTTAGTTCGTAACTTTCCAAATGGTATAACGATAAAACTTTTAATAGGTCGAAATTTCGGCATCGTTATACACCATTACTTACAATTGATTTTAGTATGTCAAAATTTTGGAAAAAAAATTAATCATTTTACTCTTAGAAATTTTGTATAAGAAATACCAAACTACCAAACTACAAAAAAAAAAAAAATCGGTATATCAATATATACCGAAATATCGAATTATTTCGGTATCTACCGAAATACCGAAAATTTTAAATTCTTATACCACTAATGTACTGGAAATTTTATTTATTTTTTGATAATTTTTTGGTACAATAAGAGGATAGAATTCGTACAAAATTTGTATAATTGATAAAAATTTGATAGGTTGTGATTTAATCAATAATTATTGAAAATGTTGTGCTATATTTGTTAAAATGTGAAGCGTTGAGATATGTTTGTATATTTTGCATTAATAACTTTCTGAGTAAGCATTGCCACGTGGCATTCAAGTGGACTTCCGTCAGCCACGTAGGCGACTTTTAATACAAAAATAGACAGATGCTATAATTGCTAAAATTTCGATAGGTTGTGATTTAATCATCAATTATTAAAAGATTGTGCTATATTTGTTAAAATCGTGAAATATTGGGATATATTTGTAAATTTTGTTTTTTTTGGGCAGATTCCCTAGGCGTACTTTTATCAAGCCATGAGTGGATTTGTTTTCGAACTTGCCAATTTTATTTTAGGGTCAATTTTAAAAGTATCATTTACTATCGATGTTTTTTCACTTTATAATCTAATTTTTTTTATTTTTCCGACGGCAACCTGTATTTTGTGTTTTTTTCACTTAACCACATCCGGCTATATATTCCGGCATGTATAAGCCATGTGCTTCGCACATGCCAAAAGCGCCAATCAGATGGCGACACATGTCCATCATTAAAAAAATTTAAAAAAAAACTCAAAATACATATAAAATAAAAAATCTGAAAATTATTTTTAAAATTATCAAAATTCATTTAAATCTAGAAAATTAAACAAGTTGTTTCTGAAAATTATTTTGAAAATTCTACAAAATTATTATTTTGAAAATTATTTAGATTAAAAAAATATTTAAAAAATAACATATAAAAAATTCTAGAAAATTAAAATAAATTTAGAAAAACTCATATAAAATATATAATTTCAGAAAAAAAGAAATTTAAATTTAGATTTTAAAAGTAAAATTGTATAAGAATAGTGAAAGGATGGATTTATTTTTTATTTTAGTTTTCTGAATTTTTTTTAAAAGTAAAAAAAAATATTTTTATTAGTTTTCATATTTTTGAAATCTGAATTTATTTTTTTTCTTCTAATTTTCTGAATTTTCAGAAAAAAACTCTTCTTTTTGGATTTTAAATAAAAAAATTAATTTTCAAAATAATTTTAGAAATTATTCGACTGGCAGGCGGTAAATTTTATTTTTACTAATTGAAAATTAAATTTCTAAATATTTTTCCTTTTTTCTAATTTTCTGATTTTTTAAAAATAATTTTCAGTTTTTTTTATTTTATAAGTATTTTCAATTTTTTATTTTTTTAGAGATGGACACATGTCTCCGTCTGATTGGCCTTTTTGGCATGTTCTAAACACATGGCTTATACATGTCGGAATATATAGCCGGAGGTGGTTAAGTGAAAAAAATGTGTAATATAGGATGCCGTCGGAAAAACAAAAAAGTTTAGGTTGCAAAGTAAAAAAATGTTGATAGTACAGGGTGCTTTTTGAAATTGATCATTTATTTTATAGAAAAAATAAGTATAAGAAAATGAGACTATACTAAATAGGCTATAAGATTTATTTTATGATATTGACATATATCGATTTAAAAGAATTCCATTACGGAAGGAAAATCTTTAAGCCGGTGTAATTTATTTCAGTGATTAGATAAAAAAGGAAAGAAAGAAAAAGACTGATCAGTTTGCAACAATTTTAAATTGTTGAATTTGAAAATTAAGAAAAGCTGCTAAGACGTTCATCTCACATTAGTGTGCATTTTAAATTAATTACCACAGTTTTAGTTTCGAAAGTAGAATTTGAGCACGAAAATGTCAATGTTATAAAAATTATCAAGCACTAATTGGACGATAAATTGAGACCTAGCAACTAATCAAATCTTATATAGAGCTGAATATAGCATAGATACAGTTAAATGAGAAGAAAAAAAAAAATTATATACAATTAATAGAAGCATAGTGCCTAGATGAAAGAATTGTGGCAATTTTGACACATTATTGTACTGTTCACATACCAATTAATAATGTGTCAAAATTGCCAAGAATTGTTATAATAGACACAAAGGCGTTATATGCTAGCTAGCTAGAAGGTTCACACACTTTTCAGCCTAATTTTGCTATGAAGATTTATTTATTTGAGGTAATGATTGGTATACAGTGTACGTACTCTCTAGATGTAATCTGACCAAAAAAACCATCTTCTTTTGGTATTACCACTAGTTGGATCATGCTAATTCAGTAATATTTGAATATGTTATATGTCATTAGATTAGTATGTACGTATATATCAAAATAATACTATCTCCGATTTTTAGTTGTTCTTTTAGTTTTGTTAGATATTTATAAATACTTATCTTTTTAGTTTTTTTTAATATTTCTTTCAATATTGCAAATTAGAAATTGAAAAGAGATATGATATAAAGGAAAGAGCGGTGTAATTTTAAAAAATTGAGGAAGTTGAGGAAAATTCATGGAGGACTTGATTGTCCATTTTACTTACTCCTTCATTTTTATAAACATGAACTAAAACAACAACTAAAAAGAAATTGAGATAGAATTAACTTTTAATTTTGTATTGCACATCTTACCCATTATGATATATAACTCATTCGGTATTTCTACGAAGGTATGATAAAAAAAACCATCAACATACGTGAGATTGGCAATCGACAAATCCGCGTAAATATACATATATATGTGGTTGATCTTGAGAAAATTATAAATATCGTTTTCTATATACAAAGAAGGTAGAATGTCAATTTTATTTTGAACACGTAAGACAGACAGGTGAGACAGCACAAACTGTAGGAAAAGATGTACATAATTGTCTACTTATGTGCATGCCGAGTCAACTCGCAGCCTTTTAGCATCACCCTTTTCAAAACTTGTTCTCTTGGTTTACTATCCTTTGATTTTTTACTTTTTTATTTTCGTTTAAAGCTTCATCTTTAAGGAAAATGATAACTTTGTAAAACTAGGAGACAACTGAAATTAATATTATAATAAAGTAACTTCGCATGTACACTAGGGGTGGGTTTGGATGGATTTGTGAGCAAATATATTGAGGAAAGTTCAACCACATCTATGCGTTTGTTTATTGATTTGAGGGCAAACCATTCACACATTTTACATGCCTCAACTACTTTTCTCAGCTACTTTATCTCAGTCAACAGTATCAAAACAAACTTCAGCCCAACCAAACACACCCCTAGGGTATATGGATCTAAGCAATCTGAGTCATGGACGGATTCCTAGGTTGTCCCATAAAAAGAGTTATGTTTGAAAAGTCAAAGTTAGTTATCCATGTAAATTACTTTGATGCTCTTATAAAATCATATTAATACTTTGATGTCAATGGGATATTGATGCGTTTAACAAATTTTTAGGGATAAAGCATACAATTACCAATTTGTAAAGGGTTGTACATTAACTAAATTGATCAAAGATAAAAAGTTGTACATTCATCAAATATGATTCTTTTTATAGGACGGATAAAGTATTTGTTTTGAAGAAATGTATTAGTATTTGTTGCGAAAGATATGACCTATGCAGATGAGATATATTACTATTGCTTAAATCAATGTACCTAGTGATACCCCTAAAAAAAAATATGTACCAAGTGATATATATGATATCGGCCTAACGAATGGTAATGATTAGATCTACGTTATGTAGTTCATCGTCTATCCAAATGCACATAGTTAATTATACACATACTTGTATATATAGTTATATTAATATAGAAATACGGTGTATAAATAAAGTACCTAGTATAGTTCTCTATGTCTAACATCTACTAGACCGTAACTAATCTATGTGTAATATAGAATTAACCAATCATAAATGTAGGACAGAAAATGACATAGGCTATGTTTGATTGCGGCTGGAGAATGATGAGGTACTATTGGCTGGGGTAAATAAGTTGGGGGTAAATAGAGAGAGAAGAGAGAAACATGTCTTTTCAATTACAAAGGTAAGAGAAAAGTTAAAAAAACACGCAACTGTGAATCTACCCCAATTAAATAATGCCTATAACCTTACACATGCCAAACATCATCACGTTGGCCCCAACGACAACCGAATTGGGACAATCCTAATCAAACATAGCCATAAAGTATCCACTGCATACTCCCGCGAATACAAGATGCGCGGTTTCGGAGAAAAGAACACAAGATGCTTTTAATTCAATTCCAAGATATATATATATATATATATTCGGCCTATGTATTAATATTACAACAGCAAATAAAGTGTTATTTAGTATAAAAATAGAGATCTTATGCAAAAATACGTATATGCATGATATGATAGTAACGTTAGTACAAGAAATAATATACTTATTTGGTTACGATAGCAATATTAGTAATGGAATAAAGTATCATTTGGATAGGGAATCTTGATGCTAAAATACATACGGCGCCCATATATATATCGTCCCACACTCCTACTCCAGTCTTCCATTGCTAGATAAATTGCGCCATATTCTTCGTGCGTTTATTTTCCCCTCTTTATCACCAGGCTTAAGGAAAATGGAATATGGTAGGCTCGGAAAATCCGAGCCTCTTGGCTCCTCCAACCGAACCCAAACCACCGATCCTACCCGAACACACAAAGGACGGAAGCTCAATATTTTGTTTATACTTGCCGCCACATTATTGGTGGCCGCGGCCCTCATCGCCGCCGCGCTTGTGGTGGTGATACGACATAAGTCAAATTCCGCAAGGCTGCAGAGTCGACGGCCATCTCAAGCCATGTCGCGAGCATGTAGCCGGACTCTGTACCCAGCTCTCTGTGTCAACTCGCTCCTCGACTTCCCCGGCGCCCTCACCGCCTCCGACCAAGACCTCGTCCACATCTCCGTTAATATGACTCTCCAAAAAGTCGGCCGATCACTGTATTCCGCCTCCGAAATCAGTAATCTTAACATGGATCCTCATGCCAGGTTCCTTCTACAACAATTTGAATTTCACATTTTTCTGATTAAAAAAGTACAAACATACCTAATTCTTTAGAATTCTACCTCAGGTCAGCATACGAGGACTGCCTAGAGCTCCTCGACCACTCGGTGGATCTCCTCTCTCGCTCTCTGACCTCCGTCGCGCCCGGCGGCGAGCCCTCCGGTTCAACTCAGGACTTGTTAACCTGGCTCAGCGCCGCGTTAACTAATCAGGACACCTGCAGCGAAGGATTCGACGAATTGAACGGCGATGTGAAGAATCAAATGTCCGAAAGGATTAAGGACTTATCCGAGCACGTGAGCAATTCTCTCGCTATATACGCCGGCTCCGGTGGCGGCGATGATTTCTCAGATATTCCAATACAGAATCGGCGCCGGCGATTGCTGAGCAACGAAAAGGAGCAGTTTCCGATGTGGTTATCACGGGGAGAACGAATGCTGTTGGATATGCCGGTGTCTGCGATTAATGCGGATATAGTCGTGGCGAAGAACGGCAACGGAACATACAAAACGATCGCTGAGGCGATCAAGAAGGCGCCAGAACACAGTAGCCGGCGGTTCATCATCTACGTGAGGGCAGGAAGGTAACTTCACTTGTAGTTTCGAAAAAGATTTGAAAAACTTTGTTGGTTTTTGATTGGTTGGTAATTAACTTTTCAGTGGCTTTTTCATAATTAATCTAAAAGACTTTTATGTCCGTATCATTATGCTTTCGTAATTACTTGCTAAAGTGAGGAGTTATTATCAATTTGGTGCTTTGATTACGACGCTGATTTCAGATTTCTTAATCATGATTTGACTTTAAGTAGTAGTATTAAATAATAATATCATGCGTGATCACTTTATTATCCATTCTACGGACATATTATTGTGTATTTGAAGATCTTTAGAATTTTAAAATACTCTATTCTTAAGTAGTATAATTATTAGTCCACAAATCTAATTTTAATAATTTAGTGATATAGATTTTAACGATGTATCCTTTAATAATACTCGGCACATGCTTCAATAAATTTAGGGCTAGTTTGGTAACTTTTATAAGATTAGACCATATAATGCTAGAATTTAGATAGATGAATTCTTTTCCTGTTTAATAGCCTTGATTGTTATCTTGTGTGGTGTGTTTGGTAGGAGCAAAATATTATGAACTATATGGAAAATACAAAAGTATCCCTACTAACATTTTAAGCATATTTTATCGTCGAATCTTGACTGCCATAACAATTATTTTTATTTTTTTGTAATGGTTCGATGTTGTTATAGGTATGAGGAGAATAACTTGAAGGTGGGGAGGAAGAAGACTAACATAATGTTCATAGGAGATGGGAAGGGCAATACGGTCATTGCAGGTGGAAAAAGCGTGCAGGATAAGGTGACAACATTCCATACCGCATCTTTTGGTGAAATTCCTTCTCCTTTCTTTCCCTTTTTCATCTCTTTCTATTCCAGCATTAATGACCTTTATATCCCCCCACAATATTCTAATTTGGTGCTGAAAACAATGGCCAGTTTGGCGCTGCATGTAGTTGAACTTTCACTTGCACATAGCACGTGGCTGTCTTATAAACTACTGGCTGATGCTCTCTGGCTGGGGCACACACTTTCACTTGCCTTTATGGTAATGTTAGCAACCATACAATTCTGACCTTGTGGAAGCCAACTATTTCTAGACAAAAACTTGTGCGAGATCGTCATAAGGTGTGGACGGTCGTATAACGAGAAAAAATATTTCTTTTATTTATAAAAGTATTATTTTTTTTTGACAAAAAAAATATTACTTTTTTGGGATAAAAAAGTATTATTTTTTGTACCAAAAGTATCACATTTATTTGTAAAAGTATAACTTTTTTTAAATATCACTTTTTTGAATACTTTTTTTTAAAATATTACTTTTTTTTAGTAAAAATATCTTTCGCGACATTATGTCACACTTGTGGCCGTCGCACACAAGACACCCTCTTAATTCTATTCCTAGGATGCCAAACAATTTAATTTAATTAACTTCACTCTATTAGATATCAACTTATTGTAAATTATAATATAGTCCTCACGAAATAAATTAATAATAGATGTCTTAATACTACTCTTTACGTTTTAATTCTAATTGTACTTTAATATTATTTTATCGTTTTTTATCAAGTATATAAAAAGTATTTGATCGATAGTAATATGTGGCTAATTTTATACTATCGAGTCGGATTGAATGGTTGGATTACTCCAAACGGCATAAAGCGTTGTTATGCTACTTTTAACATAGGATGCCAATGAAAATTGTGTCTGAATTTCGCCTTTTAAAGATCTTTTAGGTCGTCATAATTAAACTAATCACCCGTATAACCATATATTTAATTATCCATACATGCAGCTGCAACTGGGGCTGGGTTCATAGCACGTGACATAACATTTGAAAACTCTGCGGGGCCAAGCAAGCACCAGGCGGTGGCCCTCCGCGTGGGAGCCGACCATGCGGTGGTGTACCGTTGCGCCATCATCGGGTACCAAGACACACTATACACACACTCCCAGAGACAATTCTACCGCGAGTGCGACATATATGGCACCGTGGACTTCATATTCGGGAACGCAGCTGTCGTCTTACAAAGCTGCAACATTCACGCACGAAAGCCCATGGACCAACAAAAGAACACCATCACCGCCCAAAACCGCAAGGACCCCAATCAGAACACGGGTATCTCGATCCACGCATGTCGGATTGTGGCCGAGGCCGACCTGGAGGGCGTGAAAGGCCAGTACCCGACGTACCTGGGCCGTCCCTGGAAGCTCTACTCGAGGACGGTGTACCTGATGTCTTATTTGGGTGACCACATCCACCCTAGAGGGTGGTTGGAGTGGAATGGGGATTTTGCGTTGGACACCTTGTACTATGGTGAGTACATGAACACGGGGCCCGGTGCTGGGTTAGGCCAGCGCGTCAAGTGGCCCGGGTATCGCGTCATCACGTCCACGGATGAGGCTACCAAGTTCACGGTGGCCAAGTTCATATACGGCTCGTCGTGGTTGCCATCCACCGGCGTCGCTTTCTTGGCGGGCCTTTCGACTTGAACTCCTGTCCACTTATGCTATATGTGGCTGGCTCTGCTTCACTTGACATGCATGGTATATATATAGTATACATAGTAAAGTTTTCAATATCTCATATATAGTTTGAATAATCATTCTCAATTGTTCAAATTTCATAATCTTACAAAACAAGGTCTACCGTTTTCATCCCTTGGTGGATATAACTATGTATGTATTGAGTGCTGAATTTATGCACACAAACTCTGTACTGAATCCAAATGTAATAATGAAGTTATACGAAATAATATAATTCCAATTTCGATATCGACTTTGTTAGTATAAAATACGTACCAAGTATAGATTTGTGTCGGTGGGGCTTTAATTTCTCTGCAATAATAATATAATAGTATTGTAATTAGGCCCACATTGTATGTGCAAGGAACAGTAAGCATGTGAGTGAAGTGAGGCAGCTGGAGGATTATGACGATGACATTAGGAACATGACATGAGCTAGCTAGCAAGAGTGACAACTAAGTCAATTACCATTAAAGATGGCATCTAGCTAGCTTTGGACTGGATTTGGGCCTTCTTTTTTCCTCAGAAGAGTATTTATATATATAATACACATAAACGTCATAGCTATGGGGTTCGGATTCTCGGCTGGGCTAGGCTGGGCACCAAAACGTTAAAACGGCATTGTTTTGGTGCATATCAAAACAATGTTATTTTGGTGCTCAGCATACGGTGCAGGGCTGACACCTACCAGAAGATCCATTTCCATACCTATGATGTCTTGGTTTAATGATAAGATGGCATAATAGAATGTTGAGTCTTGGGTTCAAATTCGAGAAAATTGTACTTTTGGTCCCACAGGACACAGGTCTGTGCCCTTTTGGTCCCAAAGTTTGCACTTTTGACCCCACAAATACAAAACCGAGCACTTTTGGTCCTACCGTCACGTTTTCTGTTAAATTTTTGAGCACCTTCAGTACCACACAAATTAGCACTTTTGGTCCCAATGAAAAAAATAACATTTTAGAGAGAAATAAACGATTCTGGAGGGAACTGACCCCTTTTTGGAGCCAAACATCACAAACCCTACCTGCTACAATTGCCATTATATAAACAACACAACAAGGGGAGGGATTCAATCACACAATCAAAT
>JAUEKW010000033.1:533508-543553 GCA_032274785.1 Ajuga reptans
TAAAAAAATTAAAATAAGTCGTATGAGTGTTTATTGATGGTTTTTGAAGAGTTGTACCTTCATAAAAATAAAAAGTTTTACATTTTCAAACATGACTCTTTTTATGGGACGGAGGGAGTATTATTTTTGACAGAGATCAGCAAGGCAAAATTCTTTCCTGAAACCCACAGACGAACTGCCTTGAACCTAATTTTGGCAATTCCGCTCCGTTAAATTAGCCTGTTCCTGTTTCTCTCTCTAACTCTAGGAGACGGGAAACCTCCGTCGTTGAAAAGTTTGAAGATACCACCAAAGGAAAGGAAAGGAAAACCGAAGCGATGGAGGATACCACCGCAACGCCGTCATGCTGCGAGAAAGTTGACGGCTTCGCAAGGTGGTTCGGTATGAGCATCGCGGCGGCCTTCTTCGCGTCGCTTGAGCGGTGCTCATGCGTCAATGTAGATGCCGACGGAGAAGACGATGAGGAGGCGCACGATCGGCCTCTGATGCTCACCAATTTTACTTCCTTTGCTTCCACCGCCTCTGCTTCTTCCACCGCCGCTAATAACATTTCCGGTGTCAATAATTCTGCGCAGAACATTCCAACCTGATCGCGATTCGCTTCTCTGTGGTCAGTGAAGAAGAATCATTTCTCCTTTAATTTTCTGTGAATATGTACGCATTTTTACCCCGATCGCTTGTTGATATTGAGTATTAGGCTGTCTAAACGCTTGAGGGAACAAAGACTTTGTATAGTGCAAATTAGGGATTATCTTGTATAGTGTTATGTTGTATTGACGCCCAATGAATTACATTTTCCAATATTCATGTGAAGGATGATGTGTTTTACAGGCTAGTCTTACAATTTTGTATCTCTCTGCAGTTGAATTTGGATCAATATGTCATACTCAATGTAAGTGGATTACGAATTCACGGAATCCCTCCAAAAATTGTTACTCGTTGATTTGAAAACCATTTATAATGAATTCATCCCAAAGTGAATTTGATAATAAATTTAGGGATGAGTTTAAATGCCTCCTCTCTAAACTATAATTTAGTTCAGATTGAAATCTAACTTTGCTATTAAAAATTTTAAATTTATACCTCAAGTTATTAGAAGGCAAATACATTTTGATTTGAGAAATAGATTTAATTTACATTTTCATGCCTCTTCCACTTTGTTCTTATCTGATATGACCATTGAAGTAATGAAATGTTTGTATAATCCATTTGAGGAGTACTCAGTGGGAATATGAGTTGTTGTTGGGTTAAAGATATTAAATAAAATTGTCATTATCCTTATAGTCAGAAGTTAGGATCAGTTAGTTTGTTTTCCATTAATTAGTTAAGGACTCTTCTTTCTTAGCTTATTCAAGCAAACTTGTATAAAAATATGTGTTGCCTCTCGATCAATGATAAGTTTGATTACTTTCTCTTAATTCTCATGTTTCGGTTTCTACTCAATCATAACATGGTATCAAAGCCTATCTGTTTTTCGACTTGATCGTAACAACTACATTTTCTGGTGTGCACAGGTAATTGCCACAGTTACTGCTCATGGCTTGGATGAGATTCTCTTTGGCACATCTACTGCTCCGCCAAAGATCCTTCCCTCTGCAAACAGTTTAGAGTCAATCTCGAGTATGTGTGTTGGGTTAGAAGGAACCAGTTTGTTTTCAGTTGGATACTATCATCAATCAGTGAAAATATGTTAGGCCATGTAAGTCGTTGTGTGAGTTCTGCACAGTTGTGGCATGAGCTTGAAGTCTTGTTTCATTCTCAATCTCTAGCTCTGAGTTATGAACTTAAAAATGCAATTACAGTCGATGAAGAAAGGCAACTTAACTGTAGATGAGTCAATTATGCATCTTTATTATTTTATTTATGGTTTTTGGGCACAGATTGAAATTAATCAATACATTCTTCGCCTTTTTAGTGACGTGATTACATTAACTCGCGAGACTCATCAGGAACTTTCGGGGGGCAGGCGCAGGTTCCAGATCCGAAAAGTGTACCTGATGAGGACCTAATCTTGCCTAGTTGAAAGTCTTGAGTGAGTATTTCACAGTTGACATCTTGCATATATTGAGTTTCATGACATCTTTTTGTGTTGTTGAGGACAACAAGAGTACATGCTGAAAGGAGTTGTTAGAGCTGGCTTTCTGTTCCATGCTTTTATTCTGCTACATTACAGTTTTACAGAACAACTCTCCTTTTGAGTTGTTATTAAGAAAAAAACACATTCGGATGTTCTTGCTGGCTACAATCCTTGCCATAGTGTTTACACTCTAATGAGAATGACTTTCCTTATAATTCTATGTTTTATCACTCTAAACCTTCTTCAAATGCTCATACAACAGCCTTTCAAAACAACCCAACTATTTTATACTACTCAAACCCAACCTTTAAAATTATTTCTTTCTCATTATTTATTATTATATTTAAAATGTGTAAGAAATGGATTAAAAAAATTATTTAATATTCTAAATTCGTAGTTATAATAGTAGAAAAATTAACACACTTAAAATAAGCTACTAGCACAATAACTAAATCAAATTACAATAGTTGGAATACAAAATCGAAAACAAATAAATCAAGCTACAAATAGATGCATGAAATACTAAATTAAAAATAGAAGATGCAAATTATATATTTAATCATCAATGTCAAATTTTTGTCATATATGCTCAAGCAAATCGTTGGAAGTTTGAAAAATAATTTGGATTGCCGAGATCCATAATAGAAATGATAGAAATTGTGCTTCAAAATATGTCACTATTGGACTCTATTTGTAGAGTAAAAAATATGAATTTTGATTTTATTTTTATTTTTTTAATAAAAATTATCTTCAATTTCAACTATTTAAATTATATCCAAAAAAATAATTTGCCCCAATAAGATATTGACAAGTGTCACAAGGAGATTGGATGTGGATTGAACCCTTCTCTTTTTCTTTATTAATTTTTTTTTTTTATCATATTCTATGACATTGGATTTAATGACAACAATGAACATAGTCTTAGAGGATGACATGCTCACCAAATCGGTGTGAAAAATGCTTTCCTCAATGGTGATCAATCAATGTTCATGGTTCAGTCTGAGGGATATATAGACTGATAAAAATACATCTGATTATATTTGTCCGCTAAAGATCAAGCCATAAAATTAGAAGCTTTCTACTGTCATGGGGTTTTCGTCGAACTACATCTAATACTTTGTTCATTTTTACAAAAGATCACAATTTACTGTTAGCATTGCTTCAGAGTAAATATACCATAGAATTATAGAAAGACATAAAATATACCATAAAAAATATTATCACATTACTACCCATGAAATTATAAATATACCATAAAATAATAAAAAATATAAAAATGCAACGATAATAATAAAAAATACTATAAGATTATTATCCATGCACCAATATTGGTAAAAAAACTATTTTGCAGACTATAGAAACTAAAAATGTAAAGCAACTAGAAATGCAGAAGCCCACTACGCACTTCAAAATGCATTATTGAGCATTTGTAGGTCTGATTTTTAGTTTTAATATGTTTTGTTGTTCTATTATTATGAATTTCAACACATGTTTAGTTAACTTTGATTAGTTTAGAAGATATAAAAGTGAAAATTTTAATTAAATAAAATTGCATGTATAATTTGGTTTACAAGATAAAGAAATAAAAATAAATGGATTACAAGGAATATTATGGAATGTTATAATTTAGTGTCTTAAATAGTTAACTAAAGTAGAGTAGAATCTGTGGTAACACTTTTCTTCCATTAAGATGTTCTTTCATGGCACTACTATAGATATAAATTGATATTTCAGGTGTGATTGCAAATATATATTAAAGAAATACATAAATTAAGTTGATCTAGAATAGGTAGCACCAACATATTGATGATTGTGAGAAGTACAAGAATGAAGACGATTACGTCTCGAATGTTGTTCTTCACCTCTTGTTACTTTTTGATGAGATGGAATTTCATGTTTTGCTCGGAGTTGTTAGGATTTTTATTTTCAACTCGAATAAGTAAAATAATCGTAAAAATAATTGTAAACTTGTGCGCAAGGCCGTCAATGTTTTGTCAATCAGTGCTCACTGTTTTCAGCTGATTTTAATGAAATTATTTCGGCTTCAAAAAAAAATCGTAAAAATATATCTGGACCAATTTTGTACAAAACTAACATCTATATCTTCACATTAACATATCTGAAGACGAACAAAACTTTCTATTTTAACTCTTGTAATCTATACAATATTAGTGAATCCTGAGGGCAACTATGCAGCTACAGTATCCCAAAGCCAATGACCTTTCGTTCTTTAGAGAGAAATATTCTTGTTTTCTAGTCTCGGATAAAAAGCACAACACGATTATTGTAAGGTGGCAATGGGCCAACCTGACTCCATCATTCAACCTTCAGGTTTGCAACAGTGGAGACGTAAACTCGAATTATTTCAGACCACCCAAAGATGATATTCACCACTAATTTTCATCAAACCAAATTTCAACCTCAGTCCCACATCTACAAAAACAAATGGAAGAGATTTCACAAGGCCCCGTCATGCACATCAATCTCTTCCAAATGTTACTCGACATTTCTATTCCGTGCCATTGGCTAAAAACAATATTTGCCAAATAATTATTCATCATTGATGAGAGGCCTACCTCAGCATTTCTTGGTGATGGGCCTCTTTACAATTTGACTACTGTCGAGGCCCATAACTATCCAGCACCCGAAGGACCAAACGGATCACGACCCCGGGGACCTTACAGTAATTAAAGGATGGGGGGTCCTGCCCCCAACAGTGCAATACTGCCAAACATGGCTTTATGTGCCAGCCTAGCATGCAATGAATTTGTGGCACACTCCCCCATCCCTACCGCTCCATCACTTTCAAAACCTGCTTTGGATACGGAACAGATACGGGTAAACCATAATTGTGGAATGATCTTATCCGTCCATCCCATCCTGAGGTAACAATAACTAGGCCCCATGCATGTGAATTGGATGCACTATGGTAACAAGTCTTGAAAAGTTTATACTGGGATTTACTCATCACAGATGACCAAGCTTGGGAAGTAGAAACGGGAAGCTTCTCCTCGGGCCAAGTAGCAGATCCTTTTGAATTCGACTCAAAGAAATACTCTTGACTTAAAGAGAGACAGGATGATGATGATGAGAAAGGCAACGGGTTTGTTGACTTGAAACTGTCGTCGGAGTTCCCGGTTTTAAAACCGGGCCATGCTATGGCAACAGAAGCATCAGAGGAGAAACACTCGAAGGAGCGAATGGCTTTTGATTGGGACAAAGAAGAATCTCTTTGTTCATTGTAGTTCCAAATATAAACATTCGAATCATCCGATGCTGAGACAATATGGTTCCCGTCGGAAGTAAATGAAGCGCAACTCTGGCTTCCAGTACTGCGAGGGCCTGAAACAGAGACCAAAGTGTAAATTTATGTTGATTTGGGACAATAATATCATCCTAAAGAAGGATAATTATCTAACAGAAAGCACAAAAAGGCACCTTTGTACTTCGCAACCACATTCATGCCATCAACAATTCTGACTTTCGAATCAGCAGAAGTAACCAATACTTTGCTTGGGTCTTGTGGCAAAAACTGCATGCATATAATATAACAATGTAAGGAAAATAGATCATCAAAGTAAAATATTAATAGCTTAAGCCAACAAGCAATCTAATGAAGGCATTTGACGTGTAACCTGAAAGCCGGTTATCCTTCTGCAAGGCGACTTCTTCTTACTCGTTAAGCACATCTGAGCACCCAACTGGAAGTGATTATCTGATACAAGCAATGCAAAGCCATCCAAAGAGGTTAACCCCTGTCCCATTTTGTAACAAATAATTCCACAAAGTAATTTTGAGTTGGATCAGATTTTCACCATTAATAAAAGCAGGAAAAAAGAAAAAGAAAAAAACTCACAGCGACCTAGAACTTCATAATTTATTACAAAGAATGACTATGATTACACTCTAAATGTTTCACTCTCTACTCATCCATGGCCGTGAAGCATACCTTGATCAAGACTAATACTACGTAAACTAACATGAGTATTATATCAGAAAACCAATGTGTTGAATTTCAAGAAAAGAGCGGGTTTTCCCAGAATTTAATACCTGATAAGTGGAAAAAGTGGCAGGTGCCTCCAATAGAACCAATAACACCACCCTGTATTACAAGCAAAGGATTAATATCTTGCATCATAAAGTTGCAATTCATAAAACACAACGGGCAGTATCAACATACCTGACCATCAGGGCGATAAGAAACAGCAGTAATGATGTCCTTTGTTTCGGTCCAGTCAACAACTTTACAACCACCTATTGTCCAAATCCGTACCTTCCCGTCTATCGAACCACTTATGAAGTAATCATCATTCACAGGGTTAAACTGTATGCAGGTCACTGTATAGCATCACATTCTCATTTTAGCAAAAGCAATTGGTAGAATTTTGAAAGATTTAATAACACCGAGTTATGCAGCAAGGTGTTTACCATAATCGCTATGCTGGAAAACCTTGAGACAATGGTCGACTCCAACTTTCCACAAACGGACAGTTTTATCAATTGATGATGATAGCAGACACTGCAAAGAAACAAATAAGAAAATCTGTATTTCAAGATAATTTTTAAAAAATATAACAAAATTAAATGCATATCGTAAACATACATTATCCTTTGACCATGAAAGATCCAGGATTTCCCCACTGTGACCTTCAAACACGTGCAATGGCTTCCCGAGAATCCGAAAGACCTTGGAAGGGAATACAATACACGCTGAGTCATGTGTTTTTCTCAAACTACTGGATTTATTTACTTTATCTTTCTCCATCATCAAAGGTCCCAATTCAGATAATTGATTAACTGAGAAGTACACACACGATGGATCTGCATCAGGAACGTCAGTTTTATCCAGCCTCTCATCTTCCACCACTTGCCACACTCTGACAATCTTATCTTCACCTGCACTAGCTAGATACTGTCCATCAAGACTGAATTTCATTGCTATGATGGGCCCTTCATGGGCCTGAATATCTTGTCCGGTGAAGAGGGCCGAAAGCTCCTTACACCTTCTCCGGCAATGGCGAACCCTGACTCTCCGGATCCTTGTTCCCTGCACTTGGCTCAAACCATTACATCCCAAATTATCTTCTTTCACATTCCTACTCATCATACAAGTCATTGATCGCAATTTCCTCAACCACCTACTTTTCAATTTATTCATTTTTCTCGGTGCACCTAAGTTGCCCTCAATCTCATTACCCACAAATTCAACTGAGGGAGAGAATTGAGAAACATTCACCACTCCCCCATTGGCATTCACTCCCTGAGACAAATCAAGATCATCAGTGCTCCAGCTTGACACAGAAGAGCGGCTCGAAGAAAATTCATCTTCAACACTAGAAGTTCTAAGCACTGCCCCATTATCCTCAACAATTCTTTGAATATCTCCAAAGAAATGATCATCATTACTATTATCCAAAGAAATTTCTCCTTCAACCTCACCTAGGCCCACCCCCATCCATCTAATGAACTTCCTGCGGCGCTCTCCTACGCTTTGAGGAGCATTAATCCACACATCATATTCCCAATTTCTAACAGAGACAGAATCAGGTTCTTGGGAAATGTGTTCAAGCGCGTCGAAAAATTGGCTGTCGTTGGTGAAGCTATCCATGATCCCTTGTGTTCAACCCATGAAAAAAACTGAAAACCAAACCGAAAGAGACCAACTTATTGAGCCCTACGCAATGTGCTTATCTCCTTCCAATATAAAACCTTTATAAGACAAAGGGATACAATTAAAAATGATAAAAATAATAACTAGAAAACAAAGAAAGAGCGCCATAACCAAGGCTTCTGCAATACCACAAAATAAAAGGAAAAAAAAAAAAAGTTCCAGCCCAGCAACAACACAACTAGTGATGATATTAACAATAAAATAACAATATATCCAACTTTGATCCCAATCCACACACATTGAACCTAGTGCCCCACATACATATCTTCTTATTACAAAGGACCAAACTTGTTTACAATTTTTTCATATAATATTATACCTGGAAAACATAACCTAGATTTTCAATCGAAATGGATAAACCCAGGAAAAAAGACGTTCACACTAAAATTGCAAAATCATTCTAAATATCCAATCCAATCACCATATAAACAAATTAAGCAGAATTACCACTCACCTACGTAGGAAAAAAGAAGAAATTTAAGGAAAAATGAAAAAAAAAGAAGAGATTTAAAGGGAGAAGAGGTGCTCACATGGGCGCAGTTTAATAGAACAGAGAGATCGAAGGAGTGTGTCTTTACAGGTAGTGATAAAACGGAAGCAATGAAATTGAAGAGGAGTGAGCATTAAAAGGAAATTGGAGAAGAGGGAGAATTGGAATTAATGGGAAATTGAGGGGTTGGAATGTAGAAAGATGAAATTAGATTTGGAAATAAGCATAAATTCTTGATATCCGTGAATGGGTGGACCGCGAAACGAGATTTTGAGCTCTCTCTCTTTGGGTTTTAATTTTGAGCTCCCTTTTTTATCTGCTCTGCCTCTGCGTACTAAATAGGCCAACTACCATAGCAACTATTCTTTAAACCAGAAACGGAATGAAGGAATATTATTGAATCGAAATTTATTAAATCTTTGTGATGAGGGAAATCAAATATTTGACATGTTCAGTTTAATATTTTAAAAATAATACACACAATTTTGAAAATAACCCCAAACTAAACAATCAAAATGATTTTGAGTATCGCGGATTTAATTAGAGTTCACTCATCTATTGATTTATGAATTTACTGGATTTAACATCTTAGTTTGAATATGTTATAGTAGTAGAAATTTTAACAAAGTTATGAAATCAAAGTAGAACACCGTACCTAATTACGGTGTTTGCAAAAGCTTAATAAAAGTAATTTTGCAATTTTGGGTTTAAAAAGGTAGATTTGAATGTTTTTAAATACCTAATTTTGCTTCAACAGTAATATAAAATAACTTATTTAAAGCAGAAACTGGAAGCAGGTTATTACATTTTTTTCTGCTTATACATACAACTTCTATTTAAAATTAATTTTTTTCTAAACAATACAACTTTGACTCTTTGTATAAATCACTTATTATTGCAAGCACTATCTACTTTTGTTAAAATCATTTTTTCACAATCTCTAAATTTAATTTATTTATTTTAAAATAGAAGCAATCACAAACACCCTAAGATTTTTTTTATTTTGGACGGTTAACATAGATTGAGCCACATTAAGGTTTTATTTTTAACTTAAGATATATTTATTTTCATAAAGCTTTATAACGCATTATGTCCTAATTTTTAATTATTTAATTTTAGAATTAAAAGTGGTGATTCGGACCCAAGTGGCGATTTTAATTTTTTTTTTCCAAGTGGCGATTAATTAGCCGCAGAATCAAAGGGGTTTTCACTATTTATTTGATGATTTGAAGTGATAGATAACTGTTACATGGTTTTAATATTTATATGCTGGATTAATTGCCAAATAACTACTACTTCTTTCGAAATGTAATTTTATTACCAATTACTTCTGGACACTTCGGCTTTGTTTGATATGGGCTGGAGGGGGCTGGACACTGTAGGCTGAGATGTTTAAATGGTTGGATGGGGTTGGAGAGATAAAAAAGTGTGTTTGATTAATTAGTTGGTGAAGAGATTGGAGGGTTGATTAATAATATTTTATTAGTGTAGGAGATGTGATGTGTGTAAGAAGTTGTTGGTAGGTGATTGTTTAATGATTGAAGTGTTATATGAAATTGTGATTGATGGATGATTGTTGATTGGTGGGTGTATTTTATATTGGGTAAATAGTTTTTTTTCGTCCGTTATGTTGTACCCGTTTCGATTTTTGTCCTCTTTGTTTGCACATTTCGAAATTTGTCCGTTATCTTGCAAAATTAAAAAAAATTGTCCGGTGACCGGCAGTAGCAGGTAATCTGTTCAATTTTACCTGAGATGTCTTGCTCTTTTAATTTTACTTCGTCCCTGTTGGCAAATTTTGTCCTAG
>JAUEKW010000033.1:572616-586137 GCA_032274785.1 Ajuga reptans
TCTTTGTCCCGACCAAACAGACCACCCCCCACCCCCCACCCCCCTCCAAAATAAAATTAAGACCAGAATGCGTGTGAAATAAAAAAGAGGATACAAACTCGTCTTCAAACATGAGGCGTCTCTGCACAGCATCCATGGCGGAATCAGCAGCAGCGACATCACCCATGGTTGACGGAGAAGCTGTCACGGCCGAATAAGAGGAAGACACGCGGACATTTCTGCAGGCGGCGGCGGCGGAAGCGGGCTTCGAGAAAAGGAGAGATTTTATTTGGGAAGATGAAGAGGATGATGATGGAGATGCAGGCAACAAATTGTGAAGGCGGACGGTATTCATAGTAAACGAAGACATCTTTCTATTTATTACTAGGAATAGAACAGACTGGATGAGAAAATAATAGATGAATAATTCCCAACAATGCAGATGCAGTAGTAGTATTTAACACCGAATTGGGGTTTTCGCCATTGGAGACTTCGCCAGCCCTCCTCTAATCCCATGTGGTCACATGAACACATTAATATACCCTATTTGGCACAGGATTTGGATCCTATAAATTTACTTTGGTGAATTTTTGTGAATTTCGAAAGGAGAAAGACAAATGTTAATAAAAAATATTATAAGTTCATAATTAATTAATTTATTTATTTTATTGTGTGTGTATTTCTTTTTCCGAAATTTATAAAAAATTCATCAAAAAAAAATGTAGAGGATTCAAATCCATTTGGCACATGCCCCAATCGCTTTATCAATTTTTTTTTTCATAAATTTCCCTACCATTGGGGGCTATTAATAACCTAATTTCCTCTAAAATACACACCATTAAAGGTGTTTGACCACTTTGTTGGAATAAATACAAAGATGGTTAGGTTACACTAGTCAAAATAAAAAATGTTAGTTATTTGGTTAACCACAATTTCTTCTACCATAGCAGGTTGTTGTTGACTATCTTGTCACTATTTTCTACGTTGGAGGCTTAAAAGGAATTAAACTCCACGTAATAGTTGCTTCCCCCATTTGATTTTTACTCTTTCGGATATATTACCGAGTTAATTCTACTATACTTTATGTGACATGTAACGCATGTTTGAAGAATCGATAATTAATGTTCTTTTAATTTTCAAACATCTACCACATAGCATATATCCTATCAAAACAGTATTACCCATAAATTAGGGTACAACTTCCCCTATTGTAATATGGGGTAATTCGTGTATTAATACACCTGCTCATTTGACCCATTATAGCAGGTTACTAACAAGTAACTTTTTAATTATTTTTTGCCAATTGTGTAGGACCCACAAACATATATATCTAATTTCTTATAGCTTTAATGATGCATAAATATTGAAAAAATTTACAATGTCAACCATAGAGAAAATATTTCGTAAATAATAATTAATAACTAATATACATTTTTCTTTTTCTTTTTTTTCCAAATAGTTAATTCAATTTTCATGTCAATAAAGTTTCGTTTGTATATATTATAAAAACATTTCATTTGATTAAGTTTATTTATGGGTTAATTATAAGAAAGAAAATGTTTGAGTAAACTGACCAATCGATGTTATGTTAAAAAGCAATCTAGTACTAATATAATAATATTTCTTTTGAAACTTGACAAATATTATATTGAAGCATGACAATAAGTTATAACTTAGTATCGTATATCTATCGCCGACATATATTGATATATGTCTATTAGTAACATGTCAATAGCATAGCTGTCGAAATTTAAATAAGAGAACTAATTAATTGGTTTTTGTTTTGTACAAAAATATTATATTATGAGTGTTAGTAAACACATAATTATTTATCCGTCTCATCAATTAAATTATAAATTAAAGAGAGAAAAATGTTAACAACGAAAATAGCGAATGACACGGCAAACTTCTATATAATTTGCTATTAGTATTGCTAAGATCTGGAGGTGCATTTCTTCTATAGGGAAATGATTGGTGATAATTTAACTAACAAATTTGTAACTCACACGCACGGCAATTAATATATATATATAAAATAGTAGTTTCGTATTTATTGCAGACACATGTTAATTAATTTTTCGATAGTGGGCCTAAGAATTTTTGCGTACATATATTTACTTGTTGAAATGAAAATAGTGTATAATATCTAATAATAAAATATACGCCCGAGAGGCATGTGTTGATAAAATTAATATATTCTTCATAGCAACAAAGATGAGAGCGACCCAAGCAACTTATTCATTTGCAATAAATATTTTATTTCTTTTGTCTCTCTCTCAAGAAGACACATATATTGATTTTTTCAAGTTTGGGAAACGAAATTAAAACCCATTCAGAAGTTGGAATCTACAAACTAATACAAAATGCATACACAATTTACTTCTAATTAGCTGCCCGCAATAACACTTGTTAGTCGACTACTTTAACTTGATAAAGTAACAATTACATTATTAAAGTCATTTTTAACCTAAATATGTGGTTTAAAATGTATATTTTTGAAAAAATGTACCATGATAAACCCTCAACATTATGCAGTCAGTCAGTTTCCATTTTATTTCATTGACTATATATGTACAAGTTTGGCTAAATGTTGTCCTTAAAAGTAAACATTGCATTGCATCCATCAATGTACAAAAGAGTATAAAGACAAGCTGCTCTATGTACAAGAAAGAAAGAGCTCAAAAGAAAAGATGTTAAATTGGGAGTGGGAGCAGAGTTCAACCACTATGTATATGGATGAGTTTTAGTCGATATTTTGATAGAAGTGTTTATTCTTTCAGTAAAAGAATGACGTTAGTAATTAAATAAACAGAAGTGTGTATTTGCTCCATATCCAAAAGTTAAAGTGTTTATTTGCCCGATTTTAAAAGAATAAGTGTGTAATTGGACAAAAAAATAATTAGGGTGCTTATTTGTACTTAGAATATAGTTCGATGGTGTATTTGCACCTTATCCCTAAAGAAAAATGGGTAAGTGAAAGTGAGAGATGAGTGTGTGTTCATGGGAAAGCAATGATGCCGGTACTGGCCCCCACCATTGGAACTAACAACCACCCACAACAATGAGAGAGTAATGACGATGAAGGTACAACTCTAAAAAAACTCACACGACTTATTTTATTAACTTATACAATGATATTTAGCTAACATATGAAACTAAAAATTTTAATTTTTTACTTGAACTAGTAAAATGAAGTGTTGATTTTTTAAAGATAACTCTTATCTTAGAACACATGGGACGGAGGGGAGGGGAGGGGTAACATTAACAATATTAAAGTTCTCGTGCGGCACATGCACCCCCAAAGCCTCGTGCCCCTCGTGCCACATTTTGTACTCTTACAAATTACTCCATATCTTAGCTCAATAATGTGAGCAACTATACACAACACCCACCCCTTTCAGAGCCGGAACACCTAACCAATTCGTGTCAAATATATGAATATTTAAAATAATATTATAGGTTTTGTAAAAATATCAATTGTTTTTTAAAAAAAAATAAATTTAGGTTTTGTTATTATACGTTGTTAAAATTCTTTTCATAATTTCAAAATAATTTTATTATTTTCTAATTATTGAATGATGTCATTAATTAACACGCGCCGTTTATTTAATGTTGTGTAACATAAGATCATGAAACAGGTAGCCACACTTATAAGAATCCAATTAAGCAACATGCATGAGCATGTGGATCCATTAATTAAAGACCTGATCTCCCACAGCTTACATGATTCAACCCTCAACATTATGCACTCAGTATCCAATATGTTATTTCATTGTCCCTTAATGTACAAAAGAATATAAAGACAAGCGAGTATGTACAAGAAAGAAAGAGGTGAAAAGAAAATATATAAAATTGGGAGTGGAAGACCGCAGTAGAGTTTAGATAGTATAACTATAATATAATATAAAAAAAGGTATATAGGTGAATTAAAGTGAGATCTAGATGAGTGTGTGTTCATGGGAAAGAATAAACGTTGCTACTGCCAGCTGGCCTGCCCCCACCATTGGAACTAATAGCGACCCACAACAATGAGAGGGTAATTGCGATGAGACCAGACCACACAAACACAATCGTGGGTGTCTTCCTACTTCTCCCCATCAGACCTTTCGCGAAAGGGTAGAGATGTGCCAACACCCAAAAACTAAAGAATGCTCCCCCTATAAACTTGCTCCATTGCGGATATGTCTCGTAGATAGTTCTCAAAAATGCCACCACCATTGCTATGATATTCACCATCCCAATCACTATAGGAGGAATCATCAGCGACGTCCACTTCACCAAGTACAAGTCTGCGTATATATCATCCACGTCATCCCCCGCTGCTTTCGATGTAAGCGTGAAAGATATCTCTATTCCGGCAATCACCTTCAGAAGCCCCTGCACCACTGCCGCAAGGTGAGCACTTGTCCCTGAAATAAGCCAGAATTGCTCGTTCCTCCACCACTGTTCGAGGCCAACACCTGACCACTTCACTTCCAGTATGGCCAGTCCGATGAGGCAAAGCGACATGGTCAGTAGGAGGGAGAGGAAGGTCACATTCACGTCTTTCACGATGAATTGCCCAGATAGGAGGGACAGAGCCGGGAGGAAGCAGTAGACTATGAGGAACAAAGAGGTGAAAGGGTATATGCCGACGTTCAAGTAAGCCAGTCGTTGGAGGACGTTGATCCTTCTAGAGGCAAGGATGGCGTTGTTTTTGGAGAAGAAGATCTCCACCGACCCCGTAGCCCACCTAAGCACCTGATGAAGCCTGTCTGTTAGGTTGATTGGAGCTGAACCACGAAAGGCATCACGCTTGGTCACACAGTAGACAGAACGCCATCCTCGATTGTGCATTCGATACCCTGTCACCACATCTTCCGTCACTGAACCGTAAATCCAACCAACACGATCACCCCATTCTGTCTTGTCCTCATACCTACATTATTGTTTTACCAAAAATAAAACATATCTCATCTACTTATTATCCATTCCCATAAAGAAAAGCAAAAATACAATTGGTCATACATACCAACAAGATATAACAGAGACGGCTTCAGCCACAGTAGCTGCATCAAGGGGCTCACGAGGGGCCCTAAGAACGCCGGGAGGTCGTCCATACTTGACTGCTGGATGATCGGCAATGGGGCGACCTTGAAATTCAGCAATCGGTATTGACTCGGCTAGTAATGTGGAATTCCCAAATCTTTTGGGTAATAAATTCACATCAAGTTCCGGATCAAAATCTGTTGTCTTGAGAGCTTGGGTCTCAGAATTTTTTTCAGAAATCTTATCAACTTTTGGGGGGTCAAAGCCATAAAGAGCAAATCTACGGAACATGGTACCAGTGCCAACATATACTGGGCCCTGCACAATTTTTTTTTTTTTTATCAAAAGTGAAAATTTTATCGTCATAGCATACATTCATACATACAATACGTAATGAAAAGAGAATTGAGGTACCTGGAGGCCATCTAATGCTCTCATGTTACCATCGAAAAATACAGTGTTGTGATTAGCATAACGGTCAGAGGGATCAATTCCTTCAAATCTCTGGGGAAACTGAATATAACATATGTCTTCACCCCCTCTATCCATCATAAAACACATCCCTTCTCGAATAGCTTTGCAGTTATAAATGTAATGATCACAATCAAGGTTGAGCATAAACGGACCATTCGACAGCACAGCTGATGCTCGCACAAGAGCGTTCATTGCACCAGCTTTCTTGTTGTGGTCATATCCCGGACGTTTTTCACGCGATACGTACACAAACATTGGCAGACGTATGTCCACGTCACTGAAGTCCAGAAGCTTGTCTTCGGAACTTCCCATTAGTGGGTCACTACTAGGAGGCTTCAACATCACCTATGCAAAAACAAAAAACAAAAAATCTTTTAACTACTATATGAGATGAGAATTAATAAAGTAGAGTAATGGATGTTTCACCTGGAGAATTCCTGCGTGATCACCTTTGGCATGTTCACGAGTAGAATTAGCCCAGGTACCCGGCCAATGGGTGCCATCAGCCATCCATGTAGCCTTTTGGACCTTGATCGGCTCTAATGCATCGACCCCGGTCTCTCTCATATGCTTCAACATTTTCATCTCCTCCCTTGCATTGAAAGCCTCTGATCTTCTCCTAATTGAATCAGGCAATCCATTTATCCTCACTTTGAACTCATCATACTCCCTCTTAACTCTCCTTCTATCTTTAACAAAGTCAGGCCTAAGCTTGCCCTTGGTCGGATCACCTTTCAAACTAAAGTAGGTTTCTGGATTTCGGGGTTCTATATCGTGTTTCCTACAGAAGGGAACCCACAAATCAGCAAAACTGCAAGCCTCAGCCATGGCTTCAAAAGTGAGAAGGGCGCCACCATCATCAGAAACATAACAAGCTAGTTTCTCTACAGGGTATTCAACAGATAAGATTGATAAAATAGTGTTGGCTGTAACAAGAGGTGGTTCTTTATCTGGATCAGCTGTTGACACAAACAAATCCACCCCGGGAAGGTCAGAGCGGCCAGTTGGATTAGAAGGTGATGGCATTTCAAACTTATCACGCAAAAGCTCTAAATCTGTCATTCGATTAATGGGATGCACCTTAGGGACCTGATCTAGGATCCAAGAGAATGCAAACCATATCTCACAGGTCACAGACATTATCCAGAGCCATATTGCATCTTCATTTGGGTTGCTCACTCTCCATGTCAAGAAGAAACACATTATAATAAAACGAATGACAATCAACAACCTGATCATTGAAATTATTTTCCAATTAAGAAAAGATATTCCAAATATTAATACACAAGAGAGGAAGATGGGTGGGTACCTGTAAGGGCTGATAATGCTATTTGGGAGATCTACAACACGACTAAGGGGCCTCCAGGGTTTATCTGATATCTCTAACATGCTCTTAGGCATTCCTCCATTCCCATCGTCTCCGTACACATCATCTTGGGGCCAATATGCATTACCATATCCATATGTGCCTTGCGTCTCGAATAGCCATCTATTGTGGTCGAATTCTCCGTTTTGATTCCTTTTCATCATTGACATATTGTTGTGCCTATCCCTTTTGGCATCATCTGGGCCCGGTAGCGATAGTGCTCCACTGGCGTAGTTTGGTATGTCATCATCATATTCTCCATTTTTGTATGGCTCCTTGCATCCCGGACACAACCCTGTGTCTTTTTGGGCATCCATGTAGCAATCTCTACAGATTTTGAACCTGAATACCACCCCCTCCCCCAATTACTTATTAAATTCCAAAAAAGAAAAAGAAAAGAAAAATCAATTACCTGCATTCACAAGGCATGACATCGTTTCCTCTCTCGTCTTTCATAACTTTACCATCACAAGCCGGCATTGAACATGATGAGCCCTTGGAGCCAGCCATTTGGGGATGACTCACTTGTGATTCGATCACTTTGTCCATGAGATGGGCACGTGTTACACTGTTGAATCCACCTGTAAATAGAGAATTTGAAACATATTGTTCCTCAGCTTTTGCAGCGACGGAGGTATCCATGGGCTGATTATCCGGTGTTGGAGGGATCTGAACTGTATAATTCATGTAATCATTTGAAAATTCTCCCGACATATCGAGGTCCTCCCTAGATAGGCTCACATACCTTCCGCTGGAAGTTCTTCTGGCAAATTTCACTGTTTGCCCACTTGACGACGAAGCTCCCTTTCCAGGAGAACTCCCGGTCGGGCTTTTTATTGCCTTCTTCGATGCCTGATTCGTCAACGCCGCCATTCTTTAGCAATTACCGAACCTCTAATTTCTTCCTTTCATGTTCATCAATGCTGAGAATACATTCCATTATCATCAATGTGATGTTGATTCAACTTCTCCCCAACTTTCGGGGGAATGGATGAATAGAAATGGTGTGAGTTTCATTCCTTATGTTTCAGTGTAGCGGTGTTCTTTCAATTCGCTCATTGGCGCTTATTAAGGAGGGTGTTGCTTTATGGTTAGCATTATGTATGTTAGTATATACTAATATTAGTATATTTATATGTATTGTTTGTAATAGTGTGTATATATGTATACTAATACAACTAATAAAAAGAGTCCCATACCAAAACTATTCCGTGTCCCATAAAATGAGTCATGTTTGAAAAGTTAAAATTAATTATCAATAGAAATGACTTTGATGTCTAAAAAATTATGTTAATAATTTGATGTCATCATTGATATTGATTAGTTTAATAAAAGGTAAAACTGACAACAACCCACTTATAAATTGTTGTACGTTAATTAAGTTGACCAAAGATAATAATGTTGTGCATCCATCAAACATGACTCTTTTTATTGGTTAGAGATAGTATTATGGCTGTATTTGTTTGGGTTTGCGGGCAGCTGGTTTGCGGACAGACTCAAACCTCAGCATGTGTTTGCCTCAGCTTACAGCTGGGGGCTTAACACACATTTTCAACAGCCTCAGCTACTTTCCTCAGCAGATTTTGCCTCAGCCAACAGTGGCTCAGCACCCTTCAGTCCCAACCAAACACAACTTATGTTTATGATCTGAGTAAAATTATACATGTTAAGATGTGGTGAAGAATGAAATCTGCTCCTAATCTGTAAATATAATAGGATCATCAGTATCCAATAATATCATTTTTCTCCCAAACTTCCGTTGTCAACAGATATTCTGCTTATAATTTTGAATCCAATGTTTATGATTTTTTGTATGTATCGTTCCTTATTATATTTTTAAGTATTACATATTTTTTAGGTATTTGAATATATGAATTTTCTATTACTTTAGAGCATGATATAAAATATTCTCTTTTTTATTTGAAAATTTAAACTATGCATTTATAGTTCTCCAATACCTTGGATTACAAAAACAAAATGGATTTGAGTATTTTGATTTATGTTGATGATATGTTTGTCACTCGGCAAGTGTTACATGTATATATTATAACCTTTACTTCTGATGACTTGAAATTGGTTTTAAATCAAACAATTAGTGAATTAAACTTACATAATTATGTTACTATTCATATGCATCATGTTTAGTGTATGTGCTTAGAGCAATTCAACCATTGTAAATGAGATAAAAGAGGTGCACTTGGCACAACCAAGGTGAAGACGGGTTTGTTGGGCCCAATGATACTTTTGACTAAGATTTCTATGGCAACCCATCTAAAATGTCAGGAGGACTAGGCTCAATGAGTCGGACTAATTTTGTTACCTCTAGTTAGATGTGAATTACACACAAAAAAGTGGGAGAGATCGGGTCAACCCCGTTTAACCCACAAAGCTACTTTTGTTTTATAGAATTATCACACACAATTCAAGGAAGCAACATGTGAATACTAAAAAATCAGGTGATCCTAAATTAGTTATAGACCACAAACACGCACTTAGTCTTCAATGTGGGTGTAGTTACATAGTGCACAACAAAATGGCCTTTCTATAATTTAAATTTGGATGAGTATAAGAATCAACTGATTTCCTTTTGAATATTTCTATAAATTAATCTGATCTCAAAATTGAGGCCAAAGAGAGCCTTGCTTGAATTTGTCATTGGGATATAGATCGGTCCAACATTCATCTGTTTTTGCCGCTTTCTCCCATCTTCTTCTGAATACCTTATACTCATTGTACGACTGTCTTCTTACCTATATATATAATTAATTATGTTTCAGAACATTTTATTTTGGTGCGGAAAACTATATAAAACTTACTTCGATTCTTTGATTGACTCTGTTGGATTGGGTTGGTCCCTGCAAATGCAAATTGAGTCATGCTATCATACAGATTTACTTCTAGTTAAAATGATTATAATAATGACCTTATCAGTTTCGCCTAGTGTTGGGAGGCCATAGTGAACAACGTATTCAGCATCCACGACCCCTATTGTTTTTGTCCGTTCTCCCTATATATATAGATAGGCAAATAATTAAGTGAAATAGCTAGATAGAACTAATGTTGTGTTTTGCATTCGAGATGTGTAAAAAATGCCTGTGCACAATAGCCAAGATGAATGTCTAGTCCCCAAGCATGGATCAAATCATTCTGCATAACACGAAAATTATCACCCTAGTGTGTAATCATCCTTACATGAAAACAGCAGAGCATTAATTTCACATTACCTGGATCATATGCCATACACAACGCCAAGCAGTCGCGGAGAATACAGGGGCCATCACTTCTATCCACCTGCAAAAGGAATTTAGATCAATGACGGTAAACTAACTTGTAGCCATATAGAAAAAGGAAGCTATTTACTACCCGGTGCAAGGAGGTCCGGTGCTGCTATCATCACACTGAATGCCCTTACCGTCATTTTTATAGACCCTCCTGCAATATATACAAGCCTTAAGTACAAAATTGAGAGTTGTTTACAAAGACTTGCAAATCTTGGTATTTAACTAACCTATGAACCATATACCTCCCTAAGCGTGCTGTAATAAGATGATGTACCTCAGATGTTCCAATCTCGAGTGCTGGTTGTGATATCTCAAACCCTTCATCTTTCACAATAGATAAGTATCTACCCAATATATATGAAGATGTAGGTATTATTCAATCACTAAACAAATGAATGGCTTATATAGCAATCAAATGATTAATAAAGTACCGTTTAGGATTGAAGTTTTCAACGCCGAGATCCTCATCCCACAAGAAAATATATTTATACTCTGCTACAATATCTGGATGTAAGAAACGCTTCGCGAACCACCTTACCAGTGCAGTACTATCAGAAACTGTGATAAGTTTAGCAAAAATAAACAATGACTCGATATTAGATTTGTTACTCATACCATTTAGTTTGATTATCAGCTGATACATGTATCACACTACTGCTCCATTTAAATTCGTTCCACGCGTCAACAATTCCGTCATAATGAAAAATCATCACGACAAAATTGCTTTCTTGGAACTGCAATTAGATGTAGTAAGCATGACATTAGGACAAAAACTATTGCAGGTATTATCATCTTAAAGAAATATAAGTTTTAGAAACAGTACCTTCTGGACCATCTTATCTACATTTTCTTTCTGCTTTATTCCGACAGCAACAGCGAACAAACTTCTAGAAGTATTTACGTTCTACTTGTAAAATTAGAAAAAACTCATTAAATAAGTAACAACTAAATGATTGCGAAAAAAACTACGTAATGTTGTTAATATTACCTTGGGAGAGCCCCATAATGGTCTTCGTTCCAAGTTAGTCGTCTTAGCAACTATACTTTCGGGTAGTGTTTCACTTCCAAGAGGCCTGCATTTACTCTAGAAGACAACACACATTATTACTTGGATAGCTAAACGTTATGTTTGTATACCTAACAATACAGGCTATACATCAAACCAATTAGTTTTCCAAATTCACCAGAAGCCCCTTTTTTTCTTAACGAATCCATATAATTATATTATATGAAAAGTAGAATCATTCCAAAATAAGTGTATGAAATAATCACGTACCTCACATGTGGAGATATTGGTTAGCGAATTGCATATCAGTTGCTGCGTAATAGGTGTTTGAGTACCCACACAAAAGGTAATCATGTTAGCAGAGACGGAGCCAGGGGGGACTGGCGGCGGCGGCCGCCCCCCCAAATTTTCCGACGACACTACTGTATATATACTTAACAGTGTAATTGTAGTAAAAAATACGAATTTCGTCCCCCTCAAATTTTAAAAACTCGGATAAATATCCCAACAAAAATATTTCATCCCCCTCACCGATAAATCCTGGCTCCGTCCCTGATGTTAGCAATATAGAATATAAAACACAAAATACAGAATACAGAATATAACAATAACCTCTTTCTTGTACTCTTCTCTCTGTGTGCTCCGTACGAAGAGTATACAAATGATTAAAGATGTTGCTGAAATGATGCTGATGCATAAACATATTCTCCAAACTTTCTGGTCTCTGAATATCGACATCTTAAACGAAACAAGACAACATAATGATTACTTATATGATTTTATATAAAGCAATCACAAAGTCATCCATTATATACAAGATTATGGCAGTGTTTGCAATTACTGAAAAAAAACACTTTTAAAATTTTAGCTTAAAAAAAAGTAGATTTGAGTGTTTCTGAATACCTGTTTTTGCTTGAACACTAACACAAAATAAATTTTCTTAAGCGGAAGCTTGAAGTATGTCATCACTTTTTTTTTTTCTCTATGTAAAATCACTTTTCCCCCAAATAATACAATTTCTGCTCTTTGTATAAATCACTTATTATTGCAAACAGTGCTTACTTTTGCTTAAACGCAAACTTTTCACAATCTCTAAATTTTATAAATTATTCTAAAGCGGAAGCAATCACAAACACTTCCTATGGTACAAGTTTCAAGAATCTTGCTCTTCAATAACATTACTAAAATCTCAATTTTGGATTATTTTCGATTTGATCCCAAATGTGAATGAAGAAATTCGAATAGAGAATAGTATGCACCTATAAGACAACATATGAATTATGCACAAAATCATTCAAGAAATTTACATCAGTGATATGGGTGTGGCGTGCATGCATAATTTAGAATACATGTTAAAAAAAATACTTACAAAGTTAGATGAGTGCACCATCTTCAAATAATTAGATACTCAGATCACAAATTGACACAATGATTTGATCACGGTTTTCTTGGAGATGTAAATAACCAAATAATGGATGTCTGTTTTACTGTTTATTGTGTAAGAGGGGGGAGAGATAGGCTGGGGGCTGTTGACAAATAAGCAGTTTGGATCTTCTATTTTAACTCATGTTCCAAAACTTAGCTACTTGTCATGTGTATATTTATTATGTCACTATATACACGTGTCATGTAATGAATGTTGTGGAATACGAGATATAACATGGGTTGATATAGAAGATCTCGTCAGACAAATAAGAACCCAAAAAGATGTCCAATGATAGATAAAAGAAGAAATTATGTGTTATCTCCACAACTTGTTTGAAGTAGGAGTGGCAATGGGGTGGGTCGGGAGGGTTTTGGCATTCCCGTCCCCGTCCCGTGAAGGATCGGGGTACAATCGGGGTTATTTAAGGTGTAAATTAATTTTTTGTTATAGATTATAAAAGTTAGTTTTTTTTGTTTTTTTTTTTTTTTGTTTTTTTTTTGTTTTTTTTTTGTTTTTTGTTTTTTTTTTTACAATTTCTAACTTTTTCCCTTTATTTTTTTTTCATTTTCCTTTAAATCAATGTTGTAAAGGTTATTAAGCGCTAATTGAGGTAAATTGGGGCTTAACAACTACTCGGGACCTAAGTAATGTTGTAAAATCCATTAAGCATAAATTGGGGTAGACTGGGGTGCCGGTCTAGCGACTAGTGTGGACCTAGGTATAGCTAAGCAGGGCACTAACATAGTTAGGTGTGAAGGAATCAGAAAAAAAATATAGATGACCAATGAAAGCCTAGTACATAGACACGGACTACTAGGGATGTATATGAAGCGAATCAAATCGAATACTGGTATATTCGATTCGTATTCGTAAACTTTAAAGACTATTCGTATTCTGATTCGATTCGTCCTCGAATAGTATTTCTTATTCGTATTCGATTCGTTAAAGTATTCGAATACTT
>JAUEKW010000033.1:586237-597196 GCA_032274785.1 Ajuga reptans
AAGTTGTTTAACATCTTATTTTGCCAAACACATTGCAAGAGCTTATAACCTCTCAAACATCTTATAAGATGTTTTGACTAGCTTATAAGCTTAGCCAAACACCCTCTAAATCTCCATTACGGTTATAAAACAATTTTTTTTTGGGATTCCCAAAATTGATTTTGAAGAACTAACTAGAAAAATAAATATGTTCCGTGTACCGATTTTCCAAGAATTGTAGATTGATTACTTTCGTTTGAAATCACAAAAGACCTAAACAGTGCTCTGGTTTCACAAATTATTAGGCTTTTGTCAAACTCTAAATAATTTTGCAGGGAGGCATATTAATGCTATTGTAGAAATTTGCGATAATCCACCTAGATGGAGATTTGAAACAGCAAAAAGAAAGGGGGCTTTCTAGTCTAGGAAGGCGATGGGGCGAGATCTCAATCAACAACCATCCTTAAGCGTGAAGCCCATAAAAGGTTAATCTATCCTTCAATAAGACATCATTTCAGGGAAAGGTCAAAGTCACTCTAAGTCAGATCGAGAAATCACTCCATGAGCCGTTAGGACAGCAGCCTCCATGCATTTCAATCACCTCTTAAGCTAGGGCGATCATCTCAATCATTGTCATTCATCCGCTGTTGAATATGCCTCGGGAGAAAAAGAAGGGAGTACAAAAGAAAGACTTCTTGGAAGACAGGGCCTTTCTTCAATGTAAGCTCAAAACGGAAACTATTGAAAGAGAAGAGAAGTAAGAACGATGGTAGAGTGAAAAAGAAAAGGTTGAGCTGGGACAAAACAGTCTAATAATCAGATATGGATTGCACGTGTAATCATAGTCAAAAAGCTATGAAATTTTATTAAAAGTGGAAATTTGTAATTAATTCACATTTTAGTCTATCAAGAGAAACTACTACTGATAACAAGTCTCAATGACTAAATCAAAACTCCAAGGAAACCCCTAAAAATTAAAAGCACTTCCAGGGCATCATCATCATAACAAATTGAATGGGGAGAAAAAACCAGAAGGAAAGTAAATAAAAATGAAAAAAGTGAATAGGTAAAAGAAAAATTCCCATATCACACACAGAGGGTCACGGCTACTATACTCTACATATATACAACCCAGCCGTTTAGGACAACTAAAGAGACGGGATGCGACGGCGAACCTAGCAAAATTATAGCTTAATCCTGTCAGATACCAACATTCATTATGGATTCAGTTCTAACAACCATCTACAACACACTCAATAATCATCTCTTCAGTTTCCAAAGAAAAGCATCGAAGAATTATTCACGCGTTTCCTCTGAGCAACCACCTGCTGCTCTGTTTGCGGAGCAGGAGGTTTTGGGTTCACTTCTTTCTCTGGGAATGGGAATGAGAGCGAAAGGGAGAGAGATGCTGACACATCATCCTCCACCTTGGGTCCCGCCACCTCTTCAACGATACGTTCCTCGTTTACCTTCTGGTCTACTTTCGAAATAAATAAAGGTTCAATGCCCAGGGTCAGTGGTGGTGAACTTTCAGCCCCTAAAGCAAGCTCAAGATTCGGCACTCTATCACTAAGCCGGTCTGCTTCTAGAAGATACGTTTTCCAGAGTAGCGATCCATCATGTTGGGGCTGTGATTGCACGGGGAAGAAGCGTCTTTCAGGTTCAACATAGGGCACTTGACTCATCTGCAACACAAAACCATCAGTAGAAGAAGAAACATTCTATCATCATGTATAACAGAAACCAGTATAATATACATCTGTTTATACTATTACCTTTTCAGTGTGTAGCTCGTCGTTTCTGGGCAGGACCTGACTAGTGCCACCATAGAAAGCAGGAGGCGCCACAGACAACATGGGGTGCATGGATTCCTTGTGGCTAAAAAGCCATCTGCTATTCTCCACGTTAAGGTCTTGGGTGTTCGAGCCGTCCTCCAAAGGAATTTCTCCATTAGTGGATAGATCTCGAGCACTGATTTGTTTCTTAACTTCATTCTGAGGACATGTCTTATCCGATGTAGTCCCTTCGCCTATGCCTTCCTTAGGCATGGCGGCAACACATTTAACAGGATGATGTGGCAACTGCAGTCTATCATGTGGAGTGTCCAATAGAATTGGGATTTGCTCCATTCCACAATTAGAACTTCTAGTAGTAAGTGGGATAATGCAGCTGGATCTGATGCCTCCTTCCTATGGGCAGTAGTGCGCATATATGTGTTAATAGAAATTTCAAGGAACGCCACAAAATAAAGATTTCACCACCACACCATGATATAGATGAACAACAATAAACTAAGTCAATCATGTCCAGCCAATAAGCGCAGAACTTCTAGACTTTTAACACAAGTATGTGTTATATAGAAAGGTAAGAATTATAAGCATAGCTATATCTTTGCATGCTCATCTTTTTTAGCAATTAACTTGCAGCAGGAAAGTAATGATGCCACTTAAATCCCCGATTCTTGATGTGCTAAAGCAGCATGATCTCAGCCCAGATTGACACTAAAACCAGCCAGACACAAAGTGCCCAGGACTCAAAGAAGATACAAGGCAGGGGAAGGAAATAGAAAACAAGCATAAAAAAGCAGATAATTATTGAAGTCCGGCCTCAGTAAAATCAAGTAATACTCATCAATGTTGTTGCTTCGGATCATTAATAATAAACGCATTACCACAAAATTTCCCATACCCCTCCCCTGCTTCACCAACTAGAATGAATGACACAAATATGAGAAGATTAAACTATAACAGCATTCTCACTGTAATCAAAAAAGCAATTTAGTAAGCCTAAACAGTAAGACAAGTGCTATGCATATCTAAAAGAATGACGAGTACCTGATTAGTACCCCTCATTTCTTGGCACTGTTTTGCACTATCACTTGGCACCGCAAGTGAGGAACTAGAACTTAGTCCATGATCCAGCTGATCCAATGAATATCCTTCAGTACCAGAGACGCTTTTAACTCTAGATGACAATAAACTTCTCAATTCTTCTGAAGCAGGCACTTCAAGAACTGTATCTGCATCCATTCTCGCATTCTCAGTGATAGGCCTGAGTGAGCATCTATTCTCAGGCAAGGACATTATTGGTGGGGGCATATTTTGAGGAGCACAATAATGGTTTATGGATTCAGGCATTTGTTGCAGGCAACTTTCTTTCTTTCCTCTGAAAACACCCCAAAGATAGAATAACATATTCCATCCTGCACGTATATGAAACACAATTCATTGTAGCCTAGCTTGCAGCAAAAAATACATTAAAAGCATAACGTAGAACTAATTTATTTCACTCTTTTATAATCAGAACATAAAACAGAGGTCCACTAATATATTGAATAAAAAAAGATGCTTTACAAATTTCACTCAGTTGCAGAAATTTCATTTTCACAAGAAAAGAAGATGCACCATAACTAGCAAGCTCCCTTTATATAGCTCTGATTGCATGGTTGAAGTCTGACACAGAAACACCCAATTATTCAAGTAGTAACAACTTTAATTGATATTGTATAGAAGTTCTTGCCATGCAGTAACTACTCCGAATGTGAAATGTAAGACCACTATGGCTCATCATCACTGAAATATCGGACAATAAAATTTTACTTCTCATCATAATCTTTATTCATACAAGAACAATCCAGAAAACTTAATATTACTCAAACAGGGGAGCAAAATGTCAAGTTACAAAAATAAAAAAACAATGGTTTTACTCACGCTGCAAATTATCAGGAAGCTGATTGGAAGGAAATATGAGGAGCTCAACGCCATCAATATTTCCTTTGAGAGCAAGGTCATTCTTTATCAATTTATCCAGTAAACCTTTGTAAATCTTGATGTGGCTGTAACATAAAAAAAGATGTCAATTCTTGATAAAGGCAATAAATCAAATGGACAGAAATTGTATGAAGTAATGGAATATAAAATAAACACCTAGATTACCTATCAAGATCTTTAGCAAAAAAGAAAAGGGCTATGTTGTCTTCTCTAACACCATTTTCTTGAAACTGTATTGGCCAGGTGCTTAAGCGAGGAACTTCATTGAGTATGATTCTATTTTTAAACTTATTTACGGCCTCAATCACTTTAGGTGATGCACATGTTGATAAATGAGCTTGAATCCCATCCCATGAGTCAAATATTTGACCACTCCGACAAATCTCAAAACTCCCTCTGCACACAGAGCACATATGTAAGCACACTAGTTTCGAGATGATGGACAAAAGGATAGTATCAAAACCTATATGAAGGTAAAAAGCTCAAACATATTTACTAATGAATAAGTCCATACTGCCATCTAGATTCATGCTCAGGGATTGCTAAGGACTTCAGCAATAGAGGCATTAATGATGGAACATTACTGAACACGTCCCTCGAGGAAAGGCCATTGAGGGCGCCATCTCGTCCCCCAGAAGAAAGACCCTCTATGGAGGCCAGAGAGGACTGCTTTGCATTACGGAGAGTTTCCTCTCTAAGAGAGTCAGCAGTCAAACTCCGGGAAACAGAAGGCCTCTCAGGCAGCTCATCAGAGGACAACTTTTTCTTTCTTGCAATTGACGTGTGGTCTTGATGAGAAGTTACCACACGACCCACAGTTGGCACAGAAGGCACATCAGATTGACTAGGAGCTCTGAGCTTTCTATAAACTCCTGGCTTCCTCAGCACAGCAGCCTCAATAGCAGCTTTAATAGTATCACTTTCATCTCTTGAGGGTTTTACAGATGGTGGGCCGAAGCGGCTGCCGGAATAGTCCCTCATTCTATCACCAGAATCTGTTGAATCCTTAGGCCGAGGAAATGCATCAGGTAGATCTTCATTAGCGTTTAAAGTGGACTTCTCGGAAAAAGAATCCTGCTTTAGAGTAGATGGATTATTCTTCTGTTCAATATTATTAACACCATTGCCCGATGAAACCCCCAGAGAACTATGGCCATATGTCGATGGTCTCTTGAATTCACCTGGTCAAGCAAAAATTCAAAGACTTGGAGTAACATAAATATTGCAGAGAGAAAGAAAGAGAATTATATCAGGATCCAACACACAAAACTGAATCAAACTGTACCTATAGAAATGGGTAAATCTGCAGTCTTCCGAGCTGCAAGACTAGATGATCTCGATAATGCTGCTGTTTTACTATCAGCTTGTATAGGCTTCAGCTCATGGTTATTGGCGCTGGTAGACGATTCAACCCGAGATGCTGGTCTTTTATCAATTTTTGACGTAGTAAAAGTACCCATCGTTGAATTATTTGATGGATGTTCTGCTTTGAACGAGTTCTGACGCTCAAATGTGCTCCTCTCTTTTGTATTTTTAGTGTCCTGAATGTGAGACAGTCTAGGAGATAACATCTTTGTTTTTGAATCAGAGCGACTGCAGTTTGTAGATTTAAATGACATAGATTTGCCTATTGATCTGATGGCACCATCCTTAAGACGAAAAGAACTATGTTCTTTAGCTGATTTCTGCCTCCGAAAAACAACTTGATCTACAAGCTTGACCTTTGATTTTGAGTTCAGAGAATTAAATGAATTTGACTTTGAGAAAGTACCTGCAAAAGTAAATAGAGTTTGTTACAAGTCTACGCAATGGAAAGTAAGATGCTTATTAGATAAAAACCCAAAGCCTGCACAAGCTGTTACTAAGTCAGGACAGAGGTACAGTCAATGTCACAATAGTAAAACAATACACGGTAACCTCGAAGATTATGCCCTCGTAGCTCTGAAGCAGGTTTTGCTGATTCTGTAGTACCATTAATTGGGACCGTGTCTGGAGAAGGACGGTGTAGAGAATGTAGTTTACTCCTATCTAAGTTCTTAAAAGAACTCTCACGAGAAAGAGCAGCTGCTCTGCTTGAATTGGATGACTTTGGTGACCCAACAATGGACTCCAGAGCAGGCTTCTTAGCAATAGAAGAAACTTCAACGTCATCATCCTCTCTAAGCCTTTTAGAAGGAATTTTTGTAGAACCTTTTGCTCTGCGATCCTCAGCATCAGAACTATTTAAATTTTCACTTGCTTGACCAGATGTGTTATTTTTCTCACTTTTCTCCATCCTCCCAATCTTTTCTTGCCGTCCCTTTTCCGCCTCCTCCATAATCTTACACTCTTCACAAAGCCAGTCACCTTCAGGGACTTTAAGAAGCATTTCTCGCATGCAATATCTGGCATACAATCATCATTTTAAATGCAGAACTACGCAGATTTGCATAATAACAACTCTACAGAAATTTTGAAGGCTTACGTATGTTCTGCTCCATCACTGCACCGACAGCAAACAGCAAGCAAATCCTCACGCCCTGCATCTCCACAGATATCACAAACTTTCACCTTTACAACAGAAAAAGAAACCAATCAGCCTTCTATAAGAAAAATTAATTTTTGCATAGGATGAATGTAGATGATATCTTCCTTATAAACAGCTCCAGGTCTTCAATGTATAAGGTCAACCATTCCAAAATGTACAAATGTTTGTAGCAAAAATCAGCCAACATCATACTTGTGCACATCATTCAAAAAGCTACAATCTGGCTAACAGAAAAGGCTAGTTCAAGGAGGATAATAGCAATATCAGGCTTCAGGCAGTGTCTCAACACTCATTGAACTATCACAGTATTATATGGCCTTTAGTTCTAAAAACTCCAGCATGAATCAATTCAAAGAAGACAATCAGTATTTTTGTTGACTGAATGATCAAAGGGATGTCCATCACCAATCAAATAATACCTACACAATCTGGAGATTTCATGAACAGATTCAAGTATATAAAATATATTCTGTTGTTTTCTTCAATTAATATCACGATGACATGATGATCTACCAGATTATCAAATCACATGAGATAGGATGGAGTAAATTCTTCATCAGATAAGACAGAACCACATTCTTACATCTTGCTCCACCATATCCGAGTCATCGGTCTCATCAGTGTGATGGATTTCCACATCCATGTCATCATTCTTTTCGGAGGGACCCAAAGCTGTCGCAGGCAGATCACCACAAACATCAGGTTCGACACCACTAGGTGATAATGAATTCAAGTGCTCAGTTGAACCCTCGACCTTATCAAAATGCTTATCATCTTTTATATCTCCTAAGTTTTGATCATGTGATAGGTTTTTTCCACTGGGAGCATGAGAAGTATTCTGAACCTTCAGCAAGTTAGTGGCATCATCAGTGATTTTTGTAGAATTATGCCCCAACACGCCTGAATTTTGAGCATGTACCCCTGCTTGTGAACTACTAGGTGACCCCTTGTCCAGGATACCTCCACAAATGCTCTGCTTCTTATACTTCATACCACTATCCTCAGTATCAGATCTTCTATTTGCATGTTCGTCAGTACCACTGACACATGACAAACAATCATCATGCCCTTCAGGGGATCTCCGACCCTCGGACCTCGAGTGCACCACACTATCATCAGATGCAGATGCATTGGAAGTCTTTGATGATGCCTTACCTGCTGCATTTTCAGACAGGGAATCAGCAGTTGAGTCCATGCCACCAACAGTGCTCAGTACACTTAATTGCCCAGTTCCAGTATCCCCTGCACAGGTTTCTCCAGCAGACTCATCATTTGATTCCACTAGAAACTTATTATTAGCATGAAAGCAAGACGAGCACGGAGCCGAACACACGTTACAAGTGCCAGATTTCCCTTTACAGTCAAGCTTTTGGCTTCTATCAGAACTACTGAAGCCCTTTTTATTTTCAGATGTCACCTAATGAATTAACCGGAAAAAAAAAATTAATGAATCACAAAGTGTACATTAATGGCAATAAAATAAGCTTCCACCAATTAGAGAATATAAGAATATATATAGAAAGCTAAATAGATTAAGTGCTGGAGCAAGATGAAAGGGAAGGACAGGGTTGCAAGGCAATGCAAAGATAAAATCACAGTATATTTAGACAAAGCAGCTGCTGAAAAGCACTAAACATACCCATTTTATCAACATCATATGAAAAAGGAATAAACGAAGCACCTAAACTAAGTATTTATAACCAATGCGTGAGAGGGGCTCAGAAGAACTGTTGCAAAATTCTAGGCCCAACCTAGGCAGGGGCCCCTCCACTTTTGTCCTGAATCAGGCCGCACATAACCCCACCCAAGCCCCAACTAGGAGCTAGGCCCCAGTCAGCTGCTCTCCTAGAGCCTAGTGACTTTCACAACATAGGTAAGAAGATGCACAATCGAACATACAAATATTCTCCAATTCACATATACCCAAAATTCTGCTAACCAACAAGCATTCCGGCAGATTTTGGTAAGACCTCACACCAGATAATTCATATAATTGATCTGAGACATTAAGCATACATATAAAGTACATTGAGATCTCCAGAAAACCAGCATCCATTTTTTTTCCAGAAGACAAGCAATTGAAGGGATAATTGATAAGGCTTAGCTGATCAACTTTAAGGCCTTCCATAAGCCAAAAGAGATGGCACAATATCGTCTAGACATACATAAGTTAATACGATTCTGCTAAACTCTTATAAGACTTTCCATTCCTCATCACATTGAAAAGTGTCAGCATGATCTAAGCACAGTCACGTAGAAGAATTCATGAGGCAACTTGCCAGTATTGTAATCCTCATGCGATATGAGGATATCCCTTTCCCTAAGCTAGAGCATATCTGCAGATATTGCAGCTATACTATCATGATGTCTAACCACAATAATAGCAGCAAATCATATTCAATTTCACCACTTTCTGGAGCATGAATGCTTATACAACTAGCTTTTGATAACACTTCTATTCACTTGCAAGTTCTAAATTAAACTAAGCAGACATTTGCCATGATAACAACAAAATTAAAATAGTAATGGTCACATGAAAATCTTGAATAAAATTCAAATATCTGGCACCATGTGAAACATAATACAGGTACTATGCAACGTAATGAATGATATAGCATGCATTATTATTGTCTTCTACCTCCAATCCTTAAACAAGAGAGGTTTCTACGAAATGAAATAAAATATTATATTCTCTCACAAATCTAGCAAAATGAACAGACATATTTACAAGTTACAACCTTCTACATGTGTGCAGCAGACCTCAAATTGTTCAGAATATCTGTGAATATGAGTCGTCGCAATGATCCCATGGCATAACATCATTTCCAATGATGGATCACCAGGAGAGAAGGCAACAAACATAGAAAGCTATATAATTAACTTCTCATAAAGGTGAAGATAGAAGGTTATCTCTATAAAAATGCCAAAACACTTTCCTATAATTCTAGAGACAATGAAAACGTTTTCTCCTTCTCTTTATCCTCTTATTTATTTTACCTTATATCTCCTTCCGTTTATTTAAATGAGAATGCAGCAAAGATACACAACTAAAGACTGCACTCTACATACTATTTTCACCTAATCCATCTGATGGAACAAGGCAAGTACTTTTACTAAAACCCTGCCACTATATACCTTCTTTTTTTTAACAGCAGTAGCATCAGTCAGTGGGAACAGAACACGGAAAAGAAAAAATATCTATTCATCTTGAACCAAATGAAGGGCAGCACAGATGCACAAAAGTGAGGAGTAACAAAGTATAAAACCAAAAGGGATTACCGGATATTATCTCACCATATGGGTCAGCAAGTTACAATTTGTTTCATCAATTGGTCCTTGCATCCTAAAGTTTCCTCTCAATATTGGAGTAATCTGAGAAGCACATAAAAGTACAACAGTAAGAAAGAAATGTCCAATGTTTTCACTTCGATACTAACACAGCCAGAGTTTAATATTTTCTCAAACCAGCTAAAAGCTCATACACTCTGATAACATCTCCATAACATATTAGCTTCTATACATTTGTCAATTTTAGAATGATTTCCAAACAACAGTGGGGAAACCACCACAAGTATACATTTACATACAGATTAATCCTGGTATTCCCATATCGAGGACAAACTCAAGTTCATCGCCTATTGCATATAAATTTTAACATTAACATCAATTTTTATAAATTTGATATTCAAAAACAGAAACAATATAAAAAGCATGCAAAAAAAAAATGAAGGAAATAAGTGAACCCTAATAGAGTAGGTTTAAAAAGGCAGCCAAAAAACATGCCTCTGGCCGAAATAGAGTGGGAGTTGCATCGCAGAGGTCTTGGAGAGTTCGCTCCCTCCGATTACTCATCAACGAGTTGCCGCCGATCGATCAAGCATCAATTTCCCGGGAATTATCGAAATCAACAAAAGGAAAAAAGCCAAATTCACGAAACCAAATTTTACTACCAGAAGATTTGATTAATTAAGGAATCGATAGGCTAATTGGGTTGAATTAAAATTAGAAAGGTTGGAGTGGATAAATCGAAAATTTCATTCACTAAACTTCATATATTAAAAGATCTGAAAACATCCCCAAAAGAAACGTGTAGAATTTGCTTCGAAGATAATGTCCGAGGAAATCAACGTGAACGAGAACAATGGGAGAGTTATTGTAGGTATGTGTAAAAGACCTGGGCTTCGATGGTTTTTGCAGTGTTGCCGAGTTTCAACAAGTTCTTTTCTCTCTCTCTAAAAAATTTCTAATCTTCTCTCTCTACAGAAAAAATTACAGATATTACACACTCTCTCCTTATATTTCCACCTCTCTTTCTACTTATATATATACGTATATACACACGTGTGTTTTCTGTATCATCATTCACAGACGAAAACTGAAAATTTGGTTAAATTAAAATAAAAGTAAAAATAATAATATAATGCGTATTGAATGAGAGGCAAATCCATCAGATATCTTTTTAATTAATTAACAAATAAGTAAATATACTTTATTTAATTTCTTGGTATTGGAATAATTTATTGTTATTATTATTTTACTTTTTTAATGATAAATTGGAAAATTTATATTGAGGCTAGGGTATAATAGCAATTAGCAATAAATAAATGGCGGCGACTATTCGCAGCCCATAAAATTTCTTAACGCAGTCCACTAGTTTAATAAATTAAAATGCTATTATAAAAG
>JAUEKW010000033.1:605986-620999 GCA_032274785.1 Ajuga reptans
GGTGTATTGCTCAATACGTCCTAAAACAAGAGCCATTTTTCGAAAACATATTCATTTTCAAAATAAGATTTACAAATAAGTTGGATATGCAAGTAAGCCGATCAACGAATGGAGCAGGATATGAATTACATTTTTGAAATAAATGGTTCCATCTGAGAGGACTGCTCGAAAGTTGAAAGAAGAAAAACGTTTTCGTAGCAGCAAATTTTCAGAAGAAAAGGAAATATCAATAACGAATCTCTGTATCAAGAAGATCAAACAATAAAGAATCTGCTATTCGATATGCATACATATATGTATGTAATATATCGCTTTAGGTCGACATGATTGATTTCAGAGCCTCTCTCACGTATGGATACTTGAAAGGAAAACCGAGTTCTTTGGCCCTTGTTGGAAGCACCTTCTGTCCTTCAAGAACCTGTGATCAGCAACGCATAGGATTGTAATTAAATCGAGTCGAGATGAACGTATTGTTCAAGATTATTTAAAATATTGTCGAAATTTCAATACTCTGCCCCGTCTCACAAAAAATGTACAACTCGAGAGTATTATATTTGAGCTTGTTTGTTTATTAACAGAATCGAGCTTGAACAAGCTCTAATCAAACAGTTCATGTCGAGTATTTTGACATCTTTACACACATTTCAACTTTTTTTACTTATCGAACTCGAGCTCGAGTCGAGCTTTATAGTTTATCAAATGTAAAAGTATGTGCAACTCATCAACCCAAACGCAACCTTAAGGATTTCGGCAGTCTAGACTGCAGGGCATTTGAAGGGTGATTCAACTGGCCGTTAAGACTTTGTTGTACTATAATTTCAAGATTATTATGTTATTGAAGGGAGTCTTACCACACAAGCACCTTCTCCAAGAACAGCTTTGAGAGCAATGTCCGGTACAGGTAGCCACGACGGTCGTCCCAAAACGGATCCCAAATGATCACACATCTCTGACAGCTTAACGGGATTTGGGGCTGTGCCATTGATCACCCCTGTTACCAGAATTCAGATCGAACGTATTATTTCCATCGTGTTGTTGGTAATTTAGTTTAAGGGATTCAGGTTTGGCTAAATAATTCAGCATCTTTAACCTTTATAAGAAGGATTGGATAGTGATTCATAGATCAAGCTTACTAGATCATCCACATGAATCCAGGAAAACCTGCCAAGGAAAGCACCATCGCAAAAATTAAGCATATTAATTGGGCCACAAAAATCAGCATATCATATTGGCATAATATCAGCATATTAATTGACCCGAGGGAATTTTGGCCCGCCCAACCCAACATGTGACACTGGCCTGCCCAAATTGCCACCTCTAAATATATCTATTTTCTTTTCAATTGAACTCTTTATGCTGACCAAATTTAAGTACAGTTACCATTGCTTTCCAGAACCCAATGGTCCACCGGCAAACATCATGAAGAGGGGTATCATTTTAGCTGCAAAGATTAAAAAAAAAAAGAGTCAATAAGTTCCATTGTCAAACATTGTTTGTACAAAGAACTTGCTAACCAACACCTGCTTTGAAGAATATGATGCTGTTAGCAGTATCAGGATCCCGGATTTAAATTACCATTACTTAGAATAAAAGAAGAATTTATATCCATTAGGATTCTAGTGTCAATTAATTTTGCATCAACGAAATGACGTTGTACGTAAACAACACTTAAAAGGTACTGAACACTAGTAGAGATGTACCCAAAGCACCGCCTTCTTTTCCAAGAACTACACCAATACGAATCAGAGCTAGTCGAACATCGTTATCGACTCTTAGAGCTGCTGTTTCCCATTCTCTACAAACCTGCCAAACCATAAAGTTTGTAAGATGAAACAATCTAATCAGATCATTCATTTTATTCCATCAAAATATTGCACTTTTACAAGTGAAAACTTCATTCAGAAAAAGCGGTAAACAATTACCTCTGCCAGGAAATCGTTTCCTGATGGGCTCTGCTCATCAAAAACTCGTGTTTCACTACTGCCTGAATCAATCATATGGGAAACACAACATATTACGACCAATCATTACAAGGCACTTGGATGAGGGAAAAGTTGTTAGAGGTTAATACCGTAGTAGCCGACTGCTGTTGCACTAACCAAAACCCTGGGACGAAGTTCACCCTGTGAACTGTTGATTAAATCTACAACCTACAGAAGTTAATGTCTTTTTTAACCACTATTTAGCAAATTAATTAAAGATCACAAAGAAATTCGAACAAAGACTTAATAGAATACCTTAGAAGTTGTTTTAATCCGGCTTTCCTTTATCTCTTTCTTGATCTGCAACATGGAGTTGAAGATTAATGACTTGCAGAAAACTTGATTCAGATGCTACTTGTCTCTAACTAATTTATGTATTCAATTCTAGATGATTTTGTTCAGATTTTCACATAAACAGTATGATCCATCATAGTATATCCTTAACAGCTGAAGCAATTATTAATTTGCGACAACAAAATAATCACCATGTGGAATGAACAAATTACACCACATAGGTGTTTGATTAATAAAGTCAACTAAATAATGTCGATTAACCACCTCATTTTATGGTTTAAGCTGTCGAAGAGGAGTATCATTTTCCCGTTCAACTTAAAATATCCGACAAATAATCATAGAAGCAGGAAAATGTTGCTAAAAACAGTATAAATATTTATTGCGAGAAAAACAGAGCTAGATCGAACTTGAAAGGAACAACCATGAACGTGCAAAATTAACAGCATACCGCGGGAGACCATCTTGTGCTTATAGGCAGTCCAGCCAGATTTACAACAGCGGTTGAACCTTGAATGCAGTTGCTCCACTCTGGTTCTTCTGCTATTACAATTCCTGGATAGTCCCTCACTACACATATGAATGAAGAAATTTAATAGAACGGCGAGTGAATAAGGAAAATTGACCTTATATGGAAAAAATAATATAATTTTGAATTACGACGATAGTAAAGAATAACTCAGAGGAACATGAAATAACAACAGATTATTTTCTTATTGGATGGATAGGATGTTGAGAATAATTCCAATTGTGTTATTTTATTGAATTTATGATCTTCAATTCTCAATTTCTATATTCTAGACCAGATAGATGAGATCATAATCGTAATACCATTCACATGATATCCAACTAAAATGGAGGTTACTTGATATGAAAAAAGAGAGTGCAATTTTAAGCAGTTTTCTTGTAGCTAGAAAACTAAACAAGCATCCAATTCCATTTTCACTTCATCATTATTTACAGCATGTTTAATAAGAAAGAAAAAAAAGGAACACAGTGCAACTATAGCCTCATTACCTTCTTACCCGGAAAAATTGACTGGGCTTTTGATTTAGACCGCGTCAAGACCCGCACACGATGGTTATCTACATTCCAGAAGCACGATGAAGATCACTCAATATATACATTTCTAGGCATAACAGCACAGTTTATTCATCACATACAATGAGATAATGAGTCTAGATAAGTAAAACAATAGCGAAGCAATATATTTTGCTACTATATATATCACGTTTTATTAATAAACGTATGACCCTTTAGGCCTTTACTATCAAATTAAGTGCATTGCTTGAAATTTAATAAAGGAGGGCTCTTATAGAGCTAAGAATCATTGTAGTTAATATTCAAATAATTCAGTAACCAAATTCGTTGATATGATTAGGCGTCTGACTATACCTGCATGCAATCTTTGCACCAATCTTTTACCTATAAACCCTGTGGCTCCTGTTATTGAAACAATCATCTCATCAACCTGCTGTTAAGAAAAAAGAAAAAGAAAAGCCAGTAAATTATGTCAGAAAAAGAAAAATTACAGCACACTGTAACCTAATATGTCTGAAAATGTGATAACTCTTGATAAAGGAAACCAAAAAATTGAAAGACTAAATCGAAAATGGCATTGTTCCATGCCTAACTAGGGCTGAAAATCAAACCAAACTACTCGATACTTGATTCAAAATCATTGATTGAAAGCTCGTTTGGACTGTGTCCGATTAAAAATATCAAACAAGCGTGAACATACTTCTACTTTTGGTAAAAACTAAAGCTCGAGCTCAAGTTCGACCTAGATAAGTGTAAAATTATCAAACTACTTGAGCTTGGGTCGTCGTCGGCGGCTTAACTAAAGCTCAATTCCGCTAATAATCAAACAAGCTCAAATATATCACTAGAAGCTCGATAAAATTTCAAACAAGCTTGAACAATAATATGTTCAGCTCGACTCAACTCATTTACAGCTCTATGCCTAACCAATTTATAGATTTTCTGAGTGAGATAGCGATGAACAAAAATTGCACACCAGCTACATTTTCACACAATCACAAATTACAAGTAAAATCAACCGAAGGAAAAATGCGGAACAAAGAGAGAGAGAGAGAGAAATCTCGAACAAGCGTTACCTTCTTAGATGAATCATTGTTGCTAATAACACAGAAAATTCTGATCCTACGAAATCTCCCCACCTGTAAGCCATTAGAAGAGGAACGCTAGTAAGTATCGCGAACAAATTAGCGGAAATTTTGCAATAAAATACAGCAAATTCAAACGTGTAGAAAAAACATACCGCTGAACTTTCGGGGAAGAGCTGAGTGGGAGATATGGAGCTTGCCCAGGAAATTGATGTGGCTCCACAGAGCTCCATTTTCGTGAGTTTATTTATTTATTCGAATTTTCTCTTGAGTTTCTGATTTCAGAATTAGGAAAATAAGAGCACTTGGTAAAGTTGGGTTTTGTGTTGTTATTATTGGTTGCGCAAAGAAAATGTGTTTGATGTAGAGCCACACCAACCACCTTCACTTATCCATCATCCATATTTCCTCTCTTTTTGTCTCTCTTTTTTTCTTTTGGTGGGAGTGAGATTTAAATAAATTTGATTTGTATTTATAATATTAATTTGTAAATTTGTACTAGTTCATGTTTTTTTAATGAATTTTGTTAGTTGGAATGTACACTTAAAATAATTTTTTACCACTCAGGGAATTAATTTAACGAAATTTGTCCTTTGTGCTTGTATTACCCACTTCGAATCCCTCTGCCAACACCTTCTTGGTCTAAGTCTGTCACACACCGGTGTGGTTTACCTGGTTGGACTGTATTTACAGGCTATTGCGTCAGCCCGAGGGTTTACCCAGTGCGCACTCGAAGAGTAGCGGCTGCGGGTTACTCCATTATCAAAAAAAAAAAGGCGAGAGACGTGATTTTAAGCGAAGTTCCACTGTTCCAGTGTTATTTTTTAGGCAAATTGCTAGTTTACGGGTGATAAAATCAATCTTTTATCTTGTCAATTGCTCAAATTTAATTATTTTTTAAACAAAATTTGAAATATTTACTAGATAATTTGGGCATACATCTCATAGAAACTCATTACACTGAGAATTTTTTTTTTCATTTTTTCGATATTGTAACTAACGTAAACACATTGTTCTGATAAAGAAAATGACATCAAACACATACAAAAAATTACCATATTGAATCATAAATCCATCCACAAAATCTAAAGTTGTGTTTGGTTGGGACTGAAGCATGCTGTGACACTGTTGACTGAAGTAAAGTTGCTGAGAAAAGTAGCTGAGGAATGTAAAAAGTGTGTGTTAAGCCCTCATCAACTATTAAAGACAAACACATGCTGGGGACTGAGGCTGTCTCAAGCCAGTTGTACAGAAACACATCTAAACACAGTCTATTTAGACAGTCATATGGGTTGTACATGCATTCATCTGGCGGTGATTTCAAATTCCGACAAAAGGACCAAAATCAAGCAATTAGTTTTAGGACCACCCATAAAAATATACCTATTAGTTTCGATAATTGTAATATGAATATGATGGTATTTGTTAGATCAGCCCCAACATCTCATCGATATATCAGAAGAAACTATTACGATCACATGATGATGCAAAGGAAACGAATTAAATGAAGCATTACAATTGCTTATAAAATGCACAAAACAAACATCAGTATCGATCAAACATCGCCAAATTGACAGATCATTGGAACTACTCGTTTTTTAATCCAAATACATCAAACAAGATGCATATCAGCGATAACAGTACAGATGAACAAGAACAACACAAACCAGATTGAAATCTGACTGCCCCGCTATGCTGCACACCTTGTCAATCTGCACCTTTACAATTTCCAGCATATTTGTAATTAATCAATGGGAAAACTATAAACGTCAAGGAAAAAAATAGATGCATTAAGATATAATTTTGATGGAAACAATTTTCCATACATTACAAGTATATGTTCTCTTCCATTTCAAAATAGCAGGTGTATATATGTGTGTGTGTGTGTGTGTGTGGAGATGTATCCATTTTAATGCATCACTGACCTTTATTCATTTCCAAGGGCAATAGTTCTACTTCAGTGTTCTTCACGACCATAATCATATATTATCTCAATCTGCAGCAACCAAAAAAAGAAAGTTTAAGATGTGGAAGTTACCGGATACCTTAGGGGTACTTAAAGTATCAACAATTTAAGATGCAATGGTGTTACAGTGAAGCCGGCTGTTCTTGTCAATAGGTCGAGACAAGGAAAGCAAAAACTTAGAAATAATACAGTCGACTTAGTGATAACTCCACACAGCCAACAAACCTTCTCTCTACTTAGTACTCATATCAGATATTCCCTCACGTGCAGAAACTACTGTTGGGCCCCACCCCAACAATTACCATAACAAAAAAATGGGAGGGGCTCATATGGTCGTGTATAACTATTAACATAGCAGCATAAATGAGTGACAAAATTAAACAGTCGAACTATCCGAACCCTATGTTGTGATGGAAATGAACTCCTGAATAGTAAAATGAAAACTGCTACAGATACGAGAATCAATAAAGCGGAGACATAAGAAAAGGCAATGATGGGCAATTGAGTGTGTAACCAATTATTTAAAAAGCACAGAAATCAATAGGTTTTCGGTCCATTACCCCAGGAGGTGGTGTTGGGTTTCGGCAAAACTTGGAGCCACCAGGAGCCCATGGAACTGTTCACACAAAAAATGACTGTGAGTCCTAACCAAATATGCCAGAACAACTTCCGTAACATTACATCTGTTCAACCAGAATATCTTTTTCTAAGACATCATCTAAACTGATGCAAGTATGACATTGAGACAAACATTGGGATAACTGATACGTAATAGCAACATTTATGACAGATTAAAAAAGTAAAAGCATATCCAGCTTCACTATAAATTTTCTCATCCACAAGTGAGGGCATTATTTATTTAGTCTCAATCTACTTATCCAAAAAAAAGGTGTTCTTACTAGCAAGAGATCAAACATGACAGTTTCCTACGTAACACTACTTACCAGTCTGAAGTCTTCAAAATAAAATTAGTAAGACATATTCATCAAAACTTCTGCCAATCTTGGAGGAATTTTATATATCCACAAATAATGAGAAAAGTTCAGCATAGTCTTATTCTTCAAATATAGTTCTAGAAAAGTGCATGATTCGCTTCACGATTATTTGAATATATTATACAAGAACCAAGCTGATATATTGAGGCTTACCAATGTACGGATCAGGGTGCCGCCATTTATTGTAGCTTGCTTCACCCGCAGCTATCATTCTATCAATATGTTCAATGTCCTCCTGGCAGGCCATAGCAATAAAGAAAAAAGTCGAAATCTATTAACAAAGTGGATATATTTTCAGGAAAACTTAGCCGATTTATTCAGGTCATAAACAACATTTATCGTCATTATCAATCAACCATGAACCATCCATCTCACTCTTTTATTCAGACAATTGGAAACAGTTTTGATGAATTTGATGAAACAATAATCTGAACAATAAATTTCCTATATAAATCTAGAGTCATAAAACGAAAATTAACGAAATGAAATCGGAGAAGATAACATACCACGTTTTTGTTGACCTCAAACTTCTCTCTGAGTGCATCAGCCTGAAAAAATGGTGGGAAAAAGATCCTTGTTAAGCAGCTAATCAATACACAGAGCTAAGTACACACATAAATTCGGAACAAATCATCAATGTATTAAAACCCTAGAGAGAGAGAGAGGAAAATATTACATCGGGGTAAAAGAGGTGGCGATGGACAGCCCAATTAAGAGTGTCCTTGAGAGCTCGCCTATAGAGAATCCTAACCCTCTCCTTCTGGGCTGCTCGACGAGCCAGATACGACGCCGTAGCCACGCTCATTTCTCCTCTCTCTCTGATCTCTCTCTGATCTCTGGTACTGTCTTCTAAATTTCCTTATTTCTGCAATGAGAAAATTGGTTCTCCTCATACGACGTCGCTCGGGTATTCTTCGTTCGGTTAAAATTCATCAAATATTGGGCCTTAGACATTCTACAGCAGAAAAGGGCTGTTAACATATTGTTGCAAGAAGCCCACATGTATAAGAAGCCTAATGTGGATATGGCTAGGATTGGGCCGGTCCGGCCCAAAAATAATATATTCAAATAATTTAGGGTATGCTTGTTTATGGATTTTCCCGTCCGAATGGAGGACGTGATGGTCTAATTCAAATAATTTTATTAATTATTATTTAATTTTTTTTATTGTATTTTGATCACTATTTAATGATGATTTGATAATATCTTTTCAATTTTACCACATTCTATCCCAAAACAAACATTAGGTTTAGAATTCATGCAATTAAAAAATTCACGTACAGATTCCCACGCTCCACTCAATCCATAAACAAAAATACCTTAGAGAAACTCAAGTTTGATATCTTTTATATATATATAAAATAAAGTTTGACCAACTTTTATTAGGGTGCTTGGGTAGTGGTTTAGCCGTTTGAGTGGTAATTTCATGCTACTTTTTTAAGCAATGGTTAGCTGACTACGTTCTATAGATTGTGTGACATATAATATCTCTAATCTCTTGATTCTCTTGAGAAAAGTAATAAAAAAATTAATCTTAAAGTTTTTTTAAATGTTTTATATAACGTATATCGTATAAAAAGCATGCATTATATATCTATATCGACATGTGTAACATACAACTTTCGCTTGTTTGATAGTGAAAGAATGTAAATGAAATCACAAATAGATACTTATTACTGCAGAATAATTACTTAAGTAGTTCCTTAGGGCTTCTTTATTTCAAAATTTCATAAGACGGATTTGAATTTTTAACTGTGTTTGGTTTCGGCTTAGGAGTCAGATTTTGCAGTCTATTGAAATTCTACACTATTATTACATCCACTAGGACCACTAACATTTATTTATCTACTTTTTTTTTTAATTACCTCACTCCTTATCTCACTACAAAAATAATATTTTCCAACATTAATGTGACTATGTTTGCCCATTATATTTTCCAACATTAATGTGACATTTACAGTAAAATTATATTCTACATAATCCCATAACAAACAAATAATTTCACTATTCATCAATATTTTACGGTCTTAAAATTTCAGAGTCAAAATTTCTGCAGACCCACCGAAACCCTATTAAACATAATCTTAATTCCTCAATCTTGGGAAATTTTAAAGGGAATAAAGTTACACATTTTATAATAATTTTCCACCACCACCAATCTATTCTCATTTCCATTCAGATTCTCCTTAACAGAACTTTTACATCATTTGAATTAGACTCAAAGTTTTAAAAGAAGAAAGAAACTATTCTCAAACTCTTTCACCTTTAAAAATTATTATATTTTGAGATTATAAATATTTAATTTGAGACTATCTTCAAACACTGACATTTTTTATTTTATTTTTTTTATAGAAAAGGCTATACATCAAAATTACGAATATGATGTTTGGATTTGTTTACAAAAAAACCTCTTCCAAAAAAGTAATATATTTTTAAATAACACTTTTATTATAGAGCAGAGCGAGTATATAATTTAGAGTTGAATTTTTCACGTATATAATAACACTCAAATAACACTCCGGAAATTGAACTGTTGAGTGTTGAGCAACAGAACAGAAGAGAGATAGAAATGAAATATCCGAAATGAAAAATAATAATAGGGTGTGTTTGTTTAAGGTTGAGAGCAGTTCGTTGGAAGTTGACACAATCAATCGTGTGTCCAACTCTTTCTCAATTTAGATGAAAAAAAGATTTATGCGCTCTCTGCTTTCTACACTAATAAAAAAATATGACAGTTTTTTTTTTTTTTTCAATTTTATTTACTTCCACCAACTATCAAAGGCTAACATGGAAAAGTATAGACATACTATAGTGAAATTACAAGTAATTATTACAGGGGAAATGTAAAAAGGCTCTTCCACTTGTAAAAGCTAACAGCCATAGCAGCATCTTCTTCTCCTCCCTGTACAAACTATTGTCCGTATCCCACCCAACCCCCTCCCCCACACCCACGCGAGCTCTCTCTCTCTCTCTCACGCACACACACACACAATTGGAACCTGGAAGGTTGGAATTAAGCTTTTGCTTTCACTTGCGGGCTAGTTGGAATTGTAATCGGAGTTGGAATTGGAATTGCGGCACTTAGTAATGTGACCAATTGAGGAAACCCAACCATCTGGTTGCAGATGTTCCTCGGAAAATTAGAAGGCGGCAGTAATTTTTGTATGTCTGTAAGTCAAGCAATTTAACAAACACATGGCGGGTGAGTTTAACCCGGGGTTTCATCAGCATCAACAGCAGCATAGCATACTATATAAACCCGGTGGGTCGATGAGCAACAGCAGCAGTGGCTCAGGTGGGTATGACCTGATTTCCATGGCGAATTACTATAATAGTCCCGGGGGAAGCATGAATTTGAGCGCTGGTGATGGTCCTGCTGGAGGGCTTCACATTTTCTCATCTGCTCCGGTGCAGAATAACTCAGCTGGTCCTTCATCGTCGCTTTTGGTGGATTCGGTTCCAGGGTTGAAGCACGATACAGGTCTGGCGGTGGAATGGTCCGTTGATGAACAGTATAAGTTGGAGGAAAGTCTGGCCAAGTAGGTACTCCCTTCCTAATTAGGGCAAATCAGTCGGTACCAGAACGTTTGTCTGCTTCTTTACTGTCTACTACTTTCTTGCATCAAGCATGAAGGAGTTTGTATGTTGTACTTGTACCGCATGTGGCGGTGCTTTTCCCCTTGGTTCTGATTGTCTCAAGATACTGAGATAGTGTTTCCCTTTCTATGATGAGGACTGTGACTGAATGTATTACTTCAGATTATGAGAGAGAAATGGGATGGAAAAGAGAAACTTGATGCCTTTTCCTATAGAATTCCTTGATAGAGGTTTTCAAACTAGGATATACAACCCCGGATGCATGCTTGATGTTTCAAGTGATCAGTTTCCACGATCCATATTTTTTAACCCTACAACCGATGTAGTCTTAACTCTTAACCAGCTCTGCAGCATGCTATTTTGCAATAAGATATTGGTCGAAGTAGGACAGAATTTATTGAGAATCGTTCTTTTTCAGAATGGGATCATAATTTGTTCTCATGTTTTTTGTTGTCTTTTCTCTAATATGTGTGTTTCACTAAAGTAATAAAGTAGAGATATATGATCATGAACTGTCATCTTGGTTGTCTGCTATGATAACTATTTGTGTCTGAATGTTACATGCTCTTATGTTTTCCGTGGGGCACATTAGCTCTTCGCTGCTTGGATCCTTCTGAATCTATTTGACGTGCTTATGTATGCAAAAGTTTAGATTTAATGCAGAGTACAACTTGTGCACCAGCTGCTATTACTAAATATACATGGAGCTCTAATGCCTAATCAATTTTCCTTTTTATATTTTTTACTCCTAATAGCATGAATTGTTTTTCTTATAAAAAAGTTGATTTACCTCCCAAATGATCTCTTTAAAAATGTCATAGCACGTGAGCAATCATAGTCAATTTTCCTTGAACTGCTGGCTGCTTGCATTATACTCTGGTATTAATTTTACCTGCTTGCTGTTTTGTTGGGATCGGTTTCATGTAATTGCTTCCACAAAATCCATTCATTTTAGACTGATGATTCTCACCATGCTAGTACTTAATTCCATTTTGATTTTCAGATTTTGTGTTATTTTCCACTGCACCGTACTTCTGTTTCTATATGTAGTTTGTGGAATATTCTCTACACCCTGATATCTGGTTGACTTTGCTTCAATTTGTAGATATGCCAATGAACCCAATATCATGCGGTACATTAAGATTGCTGCCTCACTCCAAGACAAAACTGTCCGTGATGTTGCTCTAAGGTGTAGATGGATGATGGTAAGTTATAGTTTTTTTGTGGAGATTGCTACTTAACATAATCATTTGGAAAAGAATAAAGCGTAATTTTGTTTTGACTATGATGTTTTGACTTTATATGCGCCTTTCCTTGTACATGAGTTAGTTCATATGTTGCATTGTTTTTTAGGGTCTTTGCCTAATTAGTTATATTGTTCAACAGAGAAAGCGAAGGAAACAGGAGGATCAAAGCTTGGGGAAGAAAGTGAAGGACAGGAAGGTAAAGTTTTATGTATTTTTATTTTTGCATGCCCCACTACTTTTAACAATTTGTGGAGTTGTTTGTCTGTCTATTATTTTTAAGCATTTCTGGAGTTGTTTTCCTTTGAATTCAATATACTTCGTACTTCTAATCTTTCTCATGTATTACTGATATAGAAATATATATATTTCCGAGTAGTTTAGTATGTTCGAGTAGTGAGAGAGTCAAGTTGAGAATATTGTTCCACTGCAGCCTTATTATCCACCTAATGCATTAGAACATGAAAATAAATCTATTGGGTTTTAATGAATTAATTTGAATTTATTTGCTATTGGATCTTATTCCTCTTGCACTCCTCTTTTTACCATACCCTCATCCCCCAAAGAGAAAAAAAACAACAGCAAACAAACAGAAGATGAGAAGAAAACAGAGGAGAGCGAAGAAGAAGATGAGCGAATATATGGAAATGCGCTGATAATCACCAGTTACGCCAAAGCTGCTGGACTAGTTCACGAACTTTTGAACCTCATAAGTTATAAGTTACCATTTTGATGTCATGTAGCATCATCACTGGATTTCATATCAACATTTAGCAGCCGAACTTTCTGGCCTCTATGAACAATCATTTGTGTTGAGCTATTAGTGACAAGGGTGATATCTTTGTCTGGATTGTTTATTAGAAGGGGAATACATCATTTTTTAGGTCTTCGTCATTTTCCTATTGAATATTATGCAGTAGTGGCAGTATGATACTCAGTCTTATAAGGGTGGGGGGCCTATTGAGGGCGGTGGTGGAAGTGGAACTGGGAAGAGGGTGGTTATGGCAAATCAGCTAGAGTATGGTTGTGAATCAGACCACCCTTTAAGAAAAAAGAAAAAAGAAAGGGGGTGGGGGTGGGGAGGAGAATCAGGTTGGTTATCTGGTATTCTCCAGCTCTGGGAACATTAAGTGTAACTTCTGCTCTATTGTTATAATACCATGTTCGAGTGTTGTATACTTATGAATTGCATTTTTTCTAAGACACATATTTTTGTCATACCATTAAAGCATCGGTAAGTTGCTATACTGATTGGTTGCGCTGCCAGATACCTTCATTTCTTCTTCTTCTTGTAGTTTATAGTCCTTATCATATTACTTTCTAATAAATTATTTACCTTTACAATGAGACACGGTTATCTCTTCATGTGCACTTCACTATTCAGTATTTACCTTCTTTTGGAAAAATAGCATTTTGAAGGTTATCCCTTTTCTCAGGATAAACTGACGGACTCATCTTTGAAGACTAACATGTCTTCACCTTCACCGTTGAACGTGCCTGCATATTCTTTTCCTACAAACCATCATAATCAGAATGATCACATGATTCCAGGAGGTTTGTCTCATTTCTCATTGGAATTGACCAAATCTTTCTCTTTCTTAGCGAATGGAGTTATGATATTCAAGTCATTTCTATGTGCTTGTTTGGAAACACTTTGGATATGGAAGTACATAAGTGCTTCTTGAGAATTCCTTTTGACATTATTAAAATATGTTACAGTTGAGTTCATATTTGATATTGTAACCTTTTTATTGGTCAAATCTCATTCTTGGTTACCTCCAATGGAAGTAAGATGACTAGATTTAAGCGCGACCAATTCTCGCTTCTCCAGAATGGGCTTCGGAAGTTCTAAGAATGTGACTTTTCCAAAATTCCATCCAAAGTAAATATACCACATTAAAATGGATAGATGTATTTTTATGCTCAAAGTTCATCTGAGGACCGTTACCAAACAAGCTCTATATTCTGACGTTGATTGACTTATATGTATTACTGATTTTGTGGATGAACGAGTATTGGGGATTTACTCATCACTTGATTGTGTTGGCGTTAATGTTTGATTCCTCATTCCTGTGGAAATGACTTCAAAACCATGGCTAATATTGGATATCAGAATAAGTGTTCTTTTGCCTGAAGGTCTTATTTCTCTTTGTCTGACTGTTATTAGTCTGCATACACTGGCTAAAGGTATTTCTTGCCTGAACTTCATTAATTATTGTTTTTTCTTGTATACTCAGAAATGTGCTCTGGTTGTGAACGTCTAGTGTTGGATGCTTTTCACTCCACTTTTAAGTTTTAAAAAAATTGTTATTGGACTAATTCTTTATCACTCTATGTATGTTTCAGTAATTAGTCGCACAGCCAGGCATCTTTTGGAAGAAAACAATAATGCTTTAGGACAAATTTCTGCAAATCTTTCTTCTCTCAAGGTAATGCCAGAAACCTTAAGGTCCTGACGGGATGAGGACTCGTTGCTCATCTCTTGTAAATTTGATTTATGATTTTTTTTGTAATTATGTGTCGCTGGTGTAGTCTCATTGTAAAACTGAATTTATTTTATTCAAAATTAGGAATGGCGTATATTCAAATTTAGAATATGATAATATTTCTTTGCTTTTCTCCCGAGTGTATCACTTATTCTGGTTTTGTCTCAACCGGAGAACTTCTTATTAGTCGGTTGAAGCATGATCAAGGAAGCTAGAAAGAAATTTGACTATGTGGTGGATACTCATCTTTTGTAGTCAAATTTTGTGTGTTTAATTATGTGTGTGTGTTGGGGGGGGGGGGGGGACTAGGAAGTGCTATAATAAGC
>JAUEKW010000033.1:642108-652769 GCA_032274785.1 Ajuga reptans
ATTACCTGAAGGTTAACCTGCTGCAAAGGGTCACCGGACCAATTTGTTAAATTTTGGAACATAAATAATCAATTTTAAAATCGTAAAACGAATCGAAATAGGTACAACATAACGGACGAAAAAAACTATTTACCCTATTTTTTACAATATAATTTATGAAAAATTACACAATGTGCTTTATAATCAAGTTACCCATCCGATCCGAAACTGCCTTTCAAATTTCAACGACTCGGTGCCAACAATTTTCTCTTACGGTATCATATGCTATGAAAATTCCATTAAGAGTTAGGATCAGTTACCATTGTATATATGATGGGACCTCTTCTTACAAAAATCAGATTTTAATCACAAAACAATTATTATGTTATTTTCTCAAAAGTTACATAACGATATGATTTGAAAATTCTTCATATATAACGAAAAGAAAGAATATAACAAATCAGCTGCAGATATCATGTAAATTGAGGCATTACAGGACATGTAGTTAGTTGTTTATTAAGTATTTTTAGGTTTTTATATTTCGCAGGCACTTTGTTTGTATCTATTGTGTCATTATTACAAGTTTTAAAATTTATTTTTTATCATATCAGATTACTTGTATACCATATACTTCTTTGGATGAATTTCATCTCATGACCTGAATTTTATGCAATGTCTCATTTAGGAGCTTGAATTTTTCTTGTTCTCATTTAGGGGCTTATATTTGGAGAATGTCTCAATTTGGGGCTTACATTTTGGCTATGTTTGATTAGGGTTGTCCCCATCAGGTTGACGTTGGGGGCAACGTGGTGATGTTTGGCATGGGCAAGGTTGGGGGCATTATTTGGTAGGGGTAGGTTGGCAGTTACGTGTTTTTTAACTTTCATCTCAACTTTGCAATTGAAAATACAGGTTTCTCTTTCTTCTCTCTCTATTTACCCCCAACTTATTTATCTCAGCCAACGGTACTTCAGCCTTCCCCAGCCGCAATCAAACATAGCATTCGTAGATTGGTCTCAATTCAAGGCTTAGTCCCCAAATTTTTTCATGTGGTTCTTCCTCTAATTGTCTTTTTTTTTTCCTGGATTTTTTTGCTTCTTCCTTTAATCACCTATTTTATTTTATAAATATTTTAATTCTAAGATAACAAATAACAAAATGAAGCAACATGGAGCAAGAAAACAAAAAAGGAAAAAAATAAACATTTGGGGAAACAAAGAAAGAAAAAAAAAAGGGGTGTAAGCTTTCATATGAGACTAATCTACAAAATGTAAGTCCCGAATTGAGACATTCTTGAAATATAAACTCCTAAATGAGAGCTGGAGAAATTCAGACTCCTAAATGAGATTTTGCATAAAATTCATATCTCTAAATAGAATAATAATAATAAAAGCTTATTTACATTATTAGTATAACAAAATTACTTGATTTTATCCTGTGAAAAGAGACATAAAAGAGCAGGGAATCTTTTAGGTTTGGCGGGATACGGGAACTTTCGCGGTAAAATTAACCTTACGGCAGACGTGTCCCACGTCCATTGGATGCTACATGTATGTATGTCTGCTATGATGCATGCTGATGCCACATGGGCATGCCATGCCATGTTTTTCCCGCGCAAGTAGAGCTGAAGGGTTTTATTTTCCCTTAAATGCCGAATAAAAAAATACAGTATTAAAAAGGAAACACAAACCCCTCTCCCTCTTAACTCTATTTTCCATTTCTGCCTCTCTGTATCTCTACTTTCTCTCTCTAATTCATAGGGATAAAGAACACAGTATCAGCAGCTGGCCGCTGTAGTCGCAAAAATTGCAATTCTCAACTCAGGTTTTTGTTTTCACCCAATGAATTCATCTCATTCTGTTGCCTCTCTCTATCTCTACTTTCTCTCTCTAATTTATAGGGATAAGGAAGACAGTATCAGCAGGTAGTCGGGAAAATTGCAATTCTCAGCTGAGATTTTTGTTTTCACCCATTTGAATTCGGCTCATTCTGTTGCCTACTTGACTAGGGTTTCTTTTTCTATTTTCTGTTTTTTTTTTTCCATTTTTCTTCGGCTGATTTTTGTGCGATCTGTGAATTGAGTAGATTAGAGATCTGAAACACATGGATGAGCTTAAGAAGATTTCAAGCCCTTCTCGTCCGGGTGATGGAGCTGGAAGCACCATTGAAGCTCGATTTGCTCATTTTTGCAAGGTCTCTCTTTTATTCTTTCTTCTTTAATTTTTCTTTCTCTGTTTTTTTGTCTAGGTTTTTGCCCCTTCATTTTTCTTGCATTCCTTTTGCCGTTTTCTGCTGTCTTCTTTTATTGTTAGCTATGATGTATGTGCGTGTATTCTTTTTTCCAATTCCTGTATGCTTTATGTCATGTACGGCCTTGCCTGCTGTTTAAAGATTAAATTTTTAACAAGCATATATTTAATGTCATTTGGTCTTTTTCCATGTTCTCTTGATTTTCTGGGAATGATTTTGAGTTTTTGTTGTTTCAACTCAAAGTAAAATTGGAGAGCATAATTGGTGTATATCTCATTTTTTATTAATTGAAGCTATCTTTTCTATGTTTGAATTTAAGTTGGTTAGCTTTCCCGATTAACGGTTATATGCTTGTGGACCTGATCTCCTCATCAGAACGGTCTACGGTTAGATGACGACAACTTTTTGGCGCAAGCGACAAAGCTGCTCGATGAAAGCAAGCATCTTCTGTCGGCTAATGTACCTGCTCTTGGAACTGGGACGGTACGTGGTACTTTCTATTCCTTTTATGTCTGTCACAGCCTATCTATTCCTTAGTCGTAATCTCTTTTATTAATTATGCTGATACTATCTTGGGTGCTTATTCATGGAATGACACCTGTTGTGATTTGTTAATTAATTCTTATTGATTTATTATGTTATCAGCTGGACGAAGCAGAACGGTATTGGTTTGCATTTGTTATCTACTCAGTTAAAAGGCTTAGTGAGAATGGTGGCCCTGTAGAGAAGGGACTGACTGTATGCCAGATCATGAGAGCTGCAAAGCTCAAGTATTTTCTCTTATCTGAAATCATTTTCTATTTTGGTTGTACATTGAGAAATCTTTAGCTGTTGGTCATCATTGATTTTGTTGTCTTGCCTTGCAGCAGCATTGAGGATTTTTATAAAGAACTTCAGCAGTTCCTAATCAAGGTTGGATCTATTTTGAGTAACCTTTATGGTGGAGATTGGGATAAGAGACTTAAGGTACTTGACTGATCTGGATTATCTTACATTTCAGCAAGATGTACTATTCTTGTAACTTTTAAGCATGTTTTCTCTTATCCTTATATTTTGTGACCTTGGTTATGCCTCAGGCAAAGGAATCATACACAAACTATGTGCACTTGTTCTGCTTGAGCAAGTGAGTTTACTTTATCTTCTCCTTCTCCCTGCTATTGCCTATTATGTAAGTTTTGTAATTTTAGCTTTAATCGCTCAAATCTTTGATTATTGAATCTCTTAGGTCTTACATCAGCTTCATGCATCCTAGATGTCATACATAAAAACCATTCATGATTCATCTTTCTTTGTGCATTCTAAACTCATAAAAGGTGCATTCTTATCTAAACTTACTACGCTCCCAGAATAATTGACACCTAACTTTGCATATCTTCAATATTCGATTGTGCACGGATACAGTAGAAGAATGATCCCCAAATCTCATGTTTTGATGGTTATCCTTTTTCCGAATGGAGTTCACCTTTTAGCCCTAAATTTGGTTACAGAATAAATTTGTCGAGGAGGGGTCTTCTGAATAGCGTGTTCATTGTTGTCGTTCTGTTCCTTGTGCTGTAATCTTTGCTTGCTGCTGATGTACATGAATGTATAGAAAAAATATTTCATTAATATTCCTTCTTCCAGAAAGGGGGAAACAAAATGCCCCTAGTAAATTTGTTCTATCAAGAGCTATGGTGCCAGAGTAAATGTTTCCTTGTTTAATTAATATTATGCATATCAGACATTTTGCCCTAAGCATCAAGTACTGATAGGTTTTTGTTGATTTCCGTTGCCCAGGAAGTACAAGAGCACATATCAGGATCTTTTCTCGCTTGTTAATGCTAATAATGACAAGCATGCAAGTGTGGCAAGTACATCTGGCTATGGGTCAGACTATTACCGTTTTGGATGGTTGCTCTTTCTTGCTCTTCGTGAACATTTGTTCCGCCCTTGCAAGACCCTAGTGTCAAGTACTCATGGCCTAATTTCTGCTCTGGTTAGTTGATTATAATGCTTTAGTTCTAAATAAGTGATACTGTTTTTGGATAGACAAGAGAAACTATCATCGAAAAAATAGTATGATACTTATAAAATATATATATACAGATACTACAAAGTACAGACTACACATAAGGTAGTGTATCGTAGTCGCAGATGAAAGAAGTTACTATTGCTTCTATATGCATTTTGGCCCTGTATTGTGCATACTGAGTTTATTAAGCTAATTTTTAGGCTATTCATTAAACAATGATTAACTTTACTATACCTGTTTCCAGGCAATACTACTGATTCACGTTCCTGCTCGCTTCAGAAACCTCAAACTTAATGATTCTGAACACATAGGTATTTCTTGCTTGCATTATATCTGCTTGTTTCCCCAAAAAAAAACTGCATAATATATTAAGTAGGTTGTTGTCATGGGCCGCATGACATTACATCTTTGTCCGGAGGATCACTTATCCTGGTTGCTTTTTACAGTTAAGAAAGGGGATAAAGCAGATTTGCTGGCATCACTCTGTCACATGTATGGGACACTAGAAGACGAGTTAAAGGAAACCTACAAAGAAGCCAACAACTTGATAGTGCAGATATTAAAGAAGAAACCTTGCTTAGCGTCTGAATGCAAAGTAGAGAACTTGGAGAATATTGTTACAGGTTAGTCTACGCATGATTTTCATTATAGTATAATGTTATTGTTAATCACTATTATCATTATCATGTCCAAGTGCAGATGGTTTAGTCTATTTTGAAGATTTGATGAATGAATCATCTCTACCATCAAGTATAAATTTGCTGGAGAAGGACTATGATGCTGCAATCCTCGATATGGAGGAACTAGATGAGAGGATTTTTATAAATGAGAATGATAGCCTGATACCTTCCGGGAGCTTATCTGGAAGTGCTGTAAATATTCACGGGATTGGTGCTAAGGTTGGTCTCTAGTTAAATTTTCAGAAGCTATATCATCTACCAATTTCTGTTGCTATTAATGTTTAATCCGTTTTCTATGCTTCAGAGGAAACTTGATGCTCTCTCCTCCCCAGCAAAGACAATTACCAGTCCATTGTCTCCTCACCGCTCTCCTGCAAGTCGTTCAAATGGTTTTGCTGTTGGTAGCATGTCAAAGATGGCAGCTACTCCTGTCAGTACAGCAATGACAACTGCAAAATGGCTACGAACTGTTATAACTCCCCTTTCATCTAAACCTTCAGCAGAGCTGGAGAGATTCCTTTCATCATGTGACAGGGATGTGACTGCTGATGTGACTAGGAGGGCTCAAATAATACTTGAGGCCATCTTTCCAAGTGGTGGTCCTGGGCAAAATGCAAGCTTGATGGATAACATATGGGCTGAACAACGTCGAATTGAAGCAATGAAGCTTTACTTCAGGGTTCTGCAAGCTTTGTGCTCAGCTGAGTCCCAGATTTTGCAAGCAAACAATTTAACTTCTTTGCTTACCAATGAGAGATTTCACAGATGTATGCTTGCCTGTTCTGCTGAGATTGTTCTTGCCACGCATAAAACTGTGACAATGTTATTTCCAACTGTATTGGAGAAAACTGGCATAACGGCTTTTGATCTCAGTAAGGTGATAGAGAGTTTTGTCCGACATGAAGAAACTCTTCCGAGGGAACTCAGAAGGCATTTAAATTCTCTAGAAGAACGATTGTTGGATAGCATGGTTTGGGAAAAAGGCTCATCAATGTACAACTCGCTGGTAGTAGCAAAACCTGCTCTTTCTGCAGAAATAAGTCGTCTTGGCTTGTTAGCTGAACCTATGCCATCTTTGGATGCAATTGCCATGCACAATAACATGTCATGTGGGGTCTTGCCTCCTGTTCAATCCATAGTGAAGCAGGAAAGACATGGTAATGAATTATTTGAGTATCGTGTTGTATATGATCTTAAGATCCTGAGAAAATATTATCCTTTTACACTCGATTACTTTGCATGGCCAGAAACAAAACTGTATTTTCTCAATTTGTTCTTTTGGTAGGTAAACTTACTATGATATATGTTGAAATGATTTCTCCAGGTCAAAATGGAGATATTCATTCCCCAAAAAGAATATGTACAGAATACAGAAGCATATTGGTTGAGCGGAACTCATTCACTTCACCAGTGAAGGATCGCTTTTTGGCCCTGAACAATCTGAAATCAAAGTTTCCCCCACATGTTCTGCATTCTGCGTTTGCCAGGTATTTGCATCAAAGGCCTTAGGCGTGAGAAAGTCTTGCATAATTTTTATTATATTGACATTTTGCCATCTGGCCACCTGTTCAGTACATCTTTCTACTTGTTTTCAGTCCTACAAGACCGAATCCTGGTGGTGCAGGGGAAACATGCGCAGAAACAGCAGTCAACGTTTTTTTCAGCAAGGTAATGTATGCTAATTTACCTCATATGATTTATAAATTATGAGATTCAGTTTTAGATTCTAGCGCTCATTTACAGTATAATTTCAGCAGGCTGCTAAGCTGTGAAAATGTTGTGGATTAGTTGTGTCTATCATTTTTTTGTTTGATAGAGTGAAGACACGGGGTTTAACGGAATGAAAGCAAATAGCTAAAAATCCTTAATAGAGGCCCCAGAGATAATTCTCTTCCACAACCAAGGTTGCAAAATACCAAATATCTGAATGAATAAAAATCCAAAGTCTAGACCCATATATCTAGGACTAGGTAAACCCTAATTCTATAAAGAAGTTAAATCCTAAAATAAAAAGGAAAACAAAACATAATTAAAGGCCCATGACAAAAGTCCACGAATCAAAAGCAATAAAGTAAATAATTAATAAAGCCCGTGGATGTGTTCTATCATTGTTCATTCATGGACTTGAGCTGAATGTTGAAAACTGATTTTCTGAGGGTGCTTGATATTACTATCCATGGTTGATTATGTTCTTTGATCATTTTGTTAGAGATGGCTGTCTATGTAATGTTGGCAGGTGTGTTGGTCATTTTGCTGTTGGTGCATTGAATTACTCGAAACCATTTAAGACATTTTTCAGAATGATGTCTGATTGCCATTTTATTGTAATTTGGAAGTTGAGTATCTGTCTTACTGCATGTTCCCGCATTTATGTCGTATTTACTCCCCGGCATTGTTTTCCCATTTTGATTTATAAAAGCTACTTTCCTATTTATTTAGATTGTGAAGTTAGCTGCTGTCAGAATAAATGGCATGGTGGAAAGGCTACAGCTATCACAGCAGATAAGAGAGTTTGTCTATTGTCTGTTCCAAAAGACCCTTGCTCAGCGGACAACTTTGTTCTTCAACCGACATATTGATCAAATTATCCTCTGCTGCTTCTATGGAGTTGCTAAGGTCTGCCTTAGCCTTTGCCAACTTTGATACTGATATTTATCTATTCTTTGCTACCTTCTAACATTCAGTCATGTTTTGCAGATATCACAATTAAACCTGACATTCAAAGAAATAATTTTCAACTACAGAAAGCAACCACATTGCAAACCTCAAGTTTTCCGCAGTGTCTATGTTGATTGGAAAGCTCTGCGTCGAACTGGGGTATATTACTTTCAGCTCAACTCATGCTTTGAGAATCTATTTCAATTTTTTAAACATTTCATTTGTTTTCAAACAGAAAACTGGTCCAGATCATGTGGATATCATAACATTTTACAATGAAATATTTATTCCTGCGGTGAAACCTCTTCTGGTTGAGCTTGCTCCTGGTGGATCTGCACAGACTAGTTCTCATGCTCCTGAAGTCAAGAATAATAATAATGGTTAGTGTTCTTGGTGGATCTTTTGCAATTGCCCTTTCGATAATTTTGGAGAAAGAAAACAAAGCAAACTCTCAAGCTTGTCTTTTCATATCGTATTAACATCAGTATCATTCTTGGCCATTTAGGTGCCAATCCATCATCACCAAGACCATCTTCATTCCCAAGTCTGCCAGACATGTCTCCTAAAAAAGTATCTGCGGCTCATAATGTTTACGTCTCTCCATTACGATCAAACAAGGTCTGAAGCAGTTTCCAATACATTCTTTGTTATTTCTTTTCTTTCTATTAGAGATCCTGGAAAGTTTGCTGTTTTTCATGCTCTGTTGCTAACCATTGTAAAGCTTTAAGTATAATGAAAGTGAATAAATAATGGCCTAGTGGTTGAGGCAGTTTGCCTACCATAATCAGTTGTAATCATGCACATAATAGTTGAATATTTGCTTAGATCGCGATGAAACTAGCAAAAGATTACTGGGAAATTCATGAACCAGCTTAGTGATGAATAGTTCTCTTCTCTTGTCCTTATTTTTGAATTCTCTCCCCATTGACCGTAGCTTTTTATCCCTGGCAAGTTATCTCCTTTTGTATGACTTGGTGGTATGCCAGAAATCGGGAGTTGCTATTACATTTTGTCCATGTTTTTTTTGAGTTATCTTTCTGCTATATGGATATCACAGTTTTTTTCCAAAAGGGGGAAGGCACTTGAATTTGATATTTGACATTGTTTAATTCTATTTTCTGTGATTTCTCCATTTTATTATCTAATTTTATATGCATGCATGTAGGACCTCCTCGTCCTTTATCTATGTGAAAATGGAAAACTTTAATTCGATACACTGACCTTGCATCTACACTCAAATGTACAAATAGATGCTGTTTGAGGTGTTGTTCGCTTCATTTCCACTATTTGTATATTAGGAAACTTGCATTTGCATCTTTTTAGTTTAGGTTATGGTAGAAGGTTTACCTAATTCTAGTGATGCTGTTATCATGTTATTACACTCTAAAACTTGACTTTCAGTTGTCAAATCCTTTGAAATAAATTATGAATTGTTTTGGTTAGTCTTAGAATCCATGGAACTGTGATAAATCCACGGGACTTTGATAAATCTACAGAACTTGCAATAAGATTCAAGCATCCAACACTTGTCTGACTCTCATGAGTTCTCTTGGTCCTGCTGTCATATTTTCTGGTCTCATTTATTAATTTTACAGATGGATGCATTAATCTCCCATAGCTCTAGAAGTTACTATGCTTGCGTGGGGGAAAGCACCCATGCTTATCAGAGCCCCTCAAAAGACCTTACTGCCATAAACAACCGATTAAACGGGTAATTTCTATTTATTGCTAGTAATCTACTGATCCATAATATATATTTCCCCATTGACATAGAAGACTTATTATCACTTGTCTTATTTTCAGAACAAGGAAGGGGGTCAGAGGCACCCTCAACTTTGATGAGGTTGACGTGGGCTTGGTGACAGACTCGGTGGTTGCTAACAGCCTTAATGTCCAGAACGGAAAATGTGCATCATCATCGCACAATCCTGTGAAATCCGAGCAACCAGACTCGTAATCCAGAGTTCGCATATTTCTATGCTCTGTAGATATTAGCTCTCTGTCTCCTTTATTTTCTTCCGACTTTGTTTTGGACCACAGTTTAGGGAATGCTTTTGGGGTTCGATATGAGCGGTGAGTTAATATATTAATGGCCGCCACTAACCCCAGACGGTATATTACATTAGACTTTCTACTCTGTATCAGGTAAAAAAAATGGGATGGTGGTTTATCAACTTTGTAATAAAAACTGCATTTAGCCTTTTTTGTGTGTTGCTTGTGTTTGACAAGTAAATTGGTTTTTGTTGCTTTGTAATTGTTCTGAGAGGTGAGTGATTTGTTGCTCTTTACGTGCTGCTTTATTAATCATTTTTCAGCCTTGTTTTCCCGCTTTTTTTGGTGAATTATTTGCTGGATTAATGCAGTATGTTCCCCTGTTACTAGGTTGCTAGGATCCTAATTGGAAATTTTTTGTGTGCCTGTACAGGCATTGCCACACCATTAAATATATTAATAAAATATTCTTATTTGAGTGGTGGAGATAATTACTGTACAGGGAGGGAAGAATTTCCCGATCCCAACTATTGAAATATAACATCAATAACCGTTGCATACTAGGGGTGAGCAAAATTTGGTTCGGTAATCTAACCAATTTTTTTTAGTAAAACTAAAAACCAAACCGAATTAAAATAACTAAACCGAAAACCAATCCGATATTTTAAAAACCGAACTTCAACTGAACCGAATTTATCAATTCGGTTCGGTTCGGTTTGGTATTCGGTTGAACCGAAATAATTTTTTAAAAATATTTTTTCATTATTCATTACTAAAAAATAAGTTTTAAATATTAATTTATCTACATAAACTCATCAAACATAATATTCTAAGGTTAACTCTATTTACCTAAAGTATAATATATATATATATATATATATATATATATATATATATATATATACTAGCCATTAACACGTGCGTTGCACGTGACTCGTAATTTTGTTAAATAAATTGAAAAAAAAAAATCTTCAAGTTTTTTCTTGGAGTTGATAATTTAGCCTTTGAGTTTTTCTCGTAGTTATAAAAATATAGTTAATTTATATAGAAAATTAAATAAATCACAGAAACACAATTTCGGGTATTGTATT
>JAUEKW010000033.1:675805-687886 GCA_032274785.1 Ajuga reptans
AAAAAAAAATAATTCTTAAAAAAAAAAAGACGTTTGCTCAAAATAGATATAAAAATAATTTTTTTTGTTTGGTGATGTGTTGGTTGTTGTAATTAGTTATTTTGTATAAATTTAAATATTACTAAATAATTTATCATACATATTTTATATAAATGAATTAATTATGTGAAATACTGAAAATTTAATATTAGATAAAAAAAAATTGAAAAAAAAATTAATTTAAAAAAAAATGTTTTGTCAAAATAAAAATAAAAATAAAAATAAAAATTGTTTGATTGGTGATGTGTTGTTTGTTGTACTTAGTTATTTTGTATAAATTTAAATATTACCCTAAATAGTTTAACATACATATTTTATATAAATTAATTAATTAGGTTAATTACTGAATATATATTATTACAGTGTGGAAATGGGTCTATGGCTAGTGGAAATGGGTCTGTGGCTAGTGTGTATGAACGAGGGGGGTGACAGGGATGCCGCCATAGATGAGAGCGGCGCCTCCAAATCGGACATGAAGAGGGGGCGTGGAGTTTTAGGCAGAAACTAAATTAACAGGGGTACCCGCTACCGTGGGAGTGACGGAACGGCAAGGGACCGTCGCCAGGTGGGCGGGTTGTGACCTCCGAAGATTGGCGGCAACAATAATTTGAAATTTCATTTAGGGGTGGGGGTGGCGTGGTGGGTTGGGTTAGGAGAGAGAAACGGGTTGTTGAGGGGAAGGGAAATGAATAAATGAGGAGAGAGAAATGAGGGGACATGTATGCAGTCATTTTCTTTTAGGCTGCAGAAATGAATAGGAGGAGAGAGAAAATGGTAGATTTTTTTTAAAGTAGTTTGTGAGGATTTGTTGGCAAACCTTTTACTTTTGTAGATGTGGGGTTTGTGAACACCTGAACGGGTTTGTGATTGATGGTATAGATTGATGGTATATACCAAGCTGGAATATAATAATAGCATGTTAAAAACAAATTGCTGTTGGAAAATGTGCCCTCGCATAACCTCCTGGCACAAAGTCAATGCTCAAAACCCATCACTGCACTGATATTCTGCTGCTTCTTTACTTCCATTCGTAATTTTGATCATGCTACTGACTTGAGAAATAGTAAACAATCGATTTCAACTCCTTCAAAGGTGTGTTTCAATCGGAATTTCGACTGAGAATATACGAAAATGAAGCTGGCACCTAGAGAAATTGACAAATTGATGCTCCACAATGCTGGACAGCTAGCGCAGAAGCGTTTGGCTCGTGGCTTAAGGCTTAATCACGCTGAAGCCATTGCTCTTGTAGCAACACAGGTAAATCCATTTTTTTCCTTTTCCTGATTTTTTTTTAATTAAGGGAATATTAGTTGTTTTCTATGTGATAGGTTTCAATTTTAATGGATACTGATTAGTGTTTTCCCCTTCCTTTTCTTGTCAATTTATTGTTTAACATTTTTGGTTTAGATTGATGTTTATTGAATTTTGTCATTAGTGCGTTGTCATTCAGTTGCATTCACATGTGCTACTGTATGCGATCAGTGTGGGTGAAAGTGCGCGTGTGCGTGCAAGTTTTTCCATAAAACTCCCACCTCCGTCTCATTCTATATCTGACTGATGAACTTATGGGTTGTCGAATAGATATTGGAATTTGTCCGCGATGGGGATAAAAGCGTGGTGGAATTGATGGATCTTGGGAGGCAGTTGCTGGGAAGGTATTAATATAGAATTTAATTGAATCTTTTCCAGCTCAGTCAATTATATGTAGGATGCTGTGAAGAGAATGTAATGTTTCATCAAGTTGTGGTGATAAAGAGGACTTTGATGATGGTGATATTTTGTATTGCTTGTAAACATGGCGACTGGGATAATGTGAATTCTATGGGGATTGATGGTAGACTCAGCCCTGCCCAGTGCTATGGTGCATGGAAGATTAAAGTGAAGAGAATCAAAAGCAATTAATGAATTTTGGTGAAACCAAAATTTGCATTATATCGAAGTGAAGAACTTCGTTGGAGTTGGGAGCACGACGGATAACCATTCACTTGCTAGGCCTCTTTCTTTTGTTGCCAATAATTGTGTAATAACTCATAAAGAGAATATTATGGTTCATTTTGAAAAATTAGTTCATAAGAGATTCTCTTCATTGTCTAGATTCCTTTGTTTTTTAATCATGGGGAAAAGAAAAGAAAAAACTATTTTTTGACGGAGGGGAACAATGAATTTCTCAGAAGTTCTGCATGAGTATTTTTTCGGTTGCTGAAGAGACAGTCAGGCATGAAATACCAAGTGTTAGTAATTATGTTAAGTGCTTGAGGACCAAGTTATATTATGCTCATCTTCCATTTAATCATATACGAGAGAATATAATCTATTGTGTGGGACTACTATTAGTAGCAATGGACTTGCATGAATTGTCACAGTGGTTGACTGGTTGCTAATTTTTATGAATTCCTTTGAGGCATGATTAACAATCTTCTAGACCCTCATCAGGTGTATTGGTGACCTTTTTACTTTTTACAGGAGACAAGTTCTTCCGTCTGTCCCTTATCTATTGCATTCAGTTCAGGTATTAATTCTGATTGCTATGATGAAAATTATTGTCATAATCTGATTTAGCAGTGAAAGAATACAATTAAGTTAACTATCATTGGCTCCTTATCTACAAATAGGTCGAGGGGACCTTCCCAGATGGGACAAAGTTGATAACGATTCATGACCCTATATCTTGTGAAAACGGAAATCTGGAGCTAGCCTTACATGGCTCTTTTCTTCCAGGTGATTATCTTGATAAATAACCGTTCTTTGTGTCCAATGCCCTTAGTTATATAAATAGCAAAAGACCTTCAAAATGCAGAAGTTGAAAGAATCAAAATTGATTCCTTGGCAGCTGTTTCCAGTTGCAGAAGAAATATAGATTCATCTTAGTGCTAAACCTTAGAATACCATCTACTTATTCAATGCATGAATTTTGGGATATTTGTTTTTAAGGTTTTTTTTTTTTTTGGTTCCTCTTAAGGAAATGTCTGTTGTCTTATCTTTTAGTTGAGTGACATTTTCAAAAGGACTTTGCCATGACAAAAGTGAACAAGTGGGCTGATGACCACTGTTGGAGAGTAGTAGTGAATCTTCTTTATCAAGTATTACTTTCCTTCAGAGGTGATAAGAATGTTACCGTCTTAGGAGTTATCCTAATTAGTTCTGAACTCAACATCATACTGAGTAATGGAACTGCTCCGGCTTATTTTGGACAATTTTTTACTAGCAAGTGTCAGTGATGCTCTATGACCTGTTTTTTGGCTTCATGCGTTGATTGTAGAAATTCTGTGCTGAAGTACATGAAACTAATTAATAACACGGACTTATCTGAACTTGCTTCATTGTGGCTGACAACTGGTATTGAAAATAAAAAGGCGTTTATTTATTCAGAATTTCTGGCCTGAAGTCCATCAGTTTAGTTAAACTACCCTGAGCTTACTTCATGGTTGCTGGCAACATATATAAACATGAAACCAGCATTCGTATGGGTCGGTATCATCATTAGTTACTTGATCCTCGAAAATATAAGAGGTTTATTGTAGTTTGTCTAAAGCCCGTCTGTCAGAAACACATACCATGCATTTTGACATATTGTCATTTCTCTGAATCATCATGTCTTATAGCTCATGGTACACAAATGGCATGGTTTGATCGTGCTGCACCTCTGAATAACTGTGATTCCTGTTTCTTTTTTTCCTACAGCTCCTTCACTAGACAAGTTTCCCGCTATTGAAACTTGTAAAATTCCTGGTGAAATGATATGTAGACCTGGACTTATTACAATTAACACAGGAAGAAGAGGTATAGTACTCAAAGTAACTAATACCGGAGACAGGCCTATTCAGGTAACTAAATTATTGTAAATGTCGTACTTCTATTTTATTGACGACCCTGTCTGAAGAATCTTGTAAATTTTCCTTTTCTTCAGCTGGAGACAAGCTGACTAACTTTGTTGTTGGACATGTTTTAGGCATAATGTTTAGAATTCATATCTTTTTGTCAAAAATAGAGAGGGAACTTAAATTTAATGCAGCTTAGCTTAGCTATTTAGGGCATTCACCCTGGCCAATTTGGTTGTGACCTTTGCATATGAACCTACTTTTACACCATGTACCACTACTCTTTATTTAGTTCATATGTAAAATTAGCAATGGTGTAGTATACTCTTCTTTTCTTTGCCTGAGAAAAAATCCTGCACTCAAGGGATGAAAGCTTCTGTTCGGCCATGAACTGATCAAAGAAATATATTAAAGATTTTTTATTTTTTATTTCCTTCTAGGTTGGAAGTCATTATCACTTCATTGAGGTCAACCCATACTTGGTTTTCGATCGATGTAAGGCATTTGGCATGCGGCTAAACATCCCTGCAGGAACTGCTACCCGATTTGAGGTTTCTGTTTCGACCTACTTTTCTTGCAAACTGACTATATAAATGTTAGATGCTTTCATATTAGCAATAACTTTGTTCAATGTTTACATATGTAGATACAAAGTTGTGAAGTTATACGTTTGACATAAGTCACATGACCTATTATCTAATACAATCTTTCTGCAAGTTCGCATGTGTAGCACCACTTAGATAGCATTATTGAATTACTTAACTTTTGGAAGTTGGCATCACTGCAATTCAGTGCCTCTGTAACATTTTGTGTGCCAAGAAATTGGATGGGACTATTGTCCACAGAACTCATTCAGTGGGTGCTTATCCCAAGACTGAACTTTATTCCAGTCTTCCAGCTCATATTGAGTTACCATCTTAATTTACATGAATAGGACTTGGTTAGTCTGTTTCGATCTTTATTCCTATAGTGATAGTGATTTTTCTGTTTTAACCATCCAGATCCTTGTTGAGTTTGCTATAAATGAAATCCTGCGAAATCCATGTTCCATCAGTCAAACTCCCTCATATATCAGTTTATCTATCTTCCATATAAATTTGGATGGATGAAGTGAGTATTTACACTTCTGTTACTTCTGATCAGAACCTGGAAGGTGCACCTGATGTAATATGATAATATTACAAGCAGTGCATATGTTCAGACTTTAAACTAAAAAAGGATCTCTGAATAGATGTCGAAATAGAGCAGCAATATAAAGATGTTTAATAACCATGTATCTGTTTCATCCAAACACTAAGCTGGCAGAACAGGAAATGTTCTATGGTTGCATGATTAGAGATGACGGGATGCATTTTATTTTAAAGTGCAAATAAAAAAATCTAATAAAATCTGAAACTTCTTCTTCGTAGTTTCTGTTGTATTGTGCGTCCTGATATCATACGTTTGTTTATATTCTAATATGATTTCTGATGATGAACCTCAGTTTTCTTAAACCATCCACGTGAAGAGTATTAAATTTGCTTGATTTTGCAGCCAGGGGATGTGAAAAGTGTTGCACTTGTCAGAATTGGTGGAAATCAAATTATCAGGGGAGGAAATAATATTGCTGATTGTCAGGTGGGTGATGCGGAAACCACATCCGTGATGAAAGCTGTACATGAAGGAGGATATGGTTTTTTAGAGGAAGCAAATCCTAGGTCAGAGATATCTAAGCTTTTGTGGAATTTGGAATCTAGGCTTACTTCTATAAATGCACAAACTGCTGATTAAGCATCATGGTTATAAAGAATGCTAAATTATTTGATTGATATGATTGTGCAGGGAATTTCTTGTTGAAGTAGGATCTTCGTTTTCCCACTCAATGTCTCGTGAAACCTATGCTAATATGTATGGTCCTACCACTGGTGATAAGATTCGGCTTGGGGATACTGATTTACTCGCAGAAATTGAAAGAGATTTTGCAGTTTATGGTGATGAGTGTGTCTTTGGTGGTGGAAAAGTTCTGCGAGACGGAATGGGACAGGCTTGTGGGTATAGATCACGTGATTGTTTAGACACTGTGATAACAAATGCCGTGATCATTGATTATACAGGAATTTTTAAGGCTGATATAGGCATTAAAGATGGTTATATTACTTCTATTGGGAAATCAGGCAACCCAGACATCATGAATGAAGTATCATGTTCATATAATATGATTATAGGAGTGAGTTTGGGAGCATGGAATCCGTAAATTTGATTTTACTTATTATGTATCCATCGCCTCTGATCAACATTCTGTTGATTTTTCTGGTCAGGTAAATACTGAAGTTATCGCTGGAGAAGGAATGATTGTTACTGCTGGAGCAATTGACTGTCATGTGCATTTTATATGCCCCCAATTAGCTTTTGAAGCAATAACAAGTGGTGAGATTTAACGATTATTTTTACCTGATCTGCAGAGCCAATTGAATACAGTTCCAGAAAAATGCTGTATTATAACTTTATAATCATTACGTGTTATGTTTTAGAAAAAATACTAACAAATATTTATGGGTCATAGGAGGTGGATGAGAAATTTGATTTGCTTGGTTGCTAAGGGACTTTAAGTTTACAAGATGGTCTGTAGAATAGCATGTGCAAGTGCAAGTGTGCAATTGGCTTGATGTCTTCATCATATCGCCTTTTTCAACTTTTCTGAGTCACGTTTCAGAACTTAGATATCATATGTTATGTTAGATGGAGATTTATTGGCATGCATCTTGAAATGCTTGTTTAAATTCTATATCCATGACAGGATTGACCATTTTTCAAGCTTTTTCCCAGTCAAACTGTTGGTTGTCCTTAAGGTAATGACTGCAGTTCTTGTTTCTTTGCTTAATGAGTTCTTAGTTATAATGGATGAAATGAATAGAAAGTTTTGTGCTCAGACTTGCACTAAATAATCTCTTTTTCAATTCTCTCGTAGCATTAATTGAAAGTTGATAAAAGCAGTCTGCTGTTATTTACTTGATGTTCTTATTCAGTTTTGCACCATCAACTTGATCTGCCAATCTTATTGGGCTTCATTCTTTTATTCTAATTGGCTGTTGAATTAAGACGTGTAACCGAAGCTAGTTCCATAAGACGGCTAGATATGATGTCTTATCTTATATATGGTTATTTACGATTGGAATGTCTTGTTCATATCACCATTTAGCAAATGATATACCATAGTTTAGTTATACTGGAAGTTCCTTAGGTGATAGCAAACATAGTTATTTTTTCTTGTGGATTGTAATCCGGACTACCCTAACGCAAATCACTAATTAGTATTAACATTATCGTCATTGTCATGACATTATTTACTATTCTTTTGGAGTATATGACGTACTTAAACTTTCCGAATTCCAAATTAAGAGGGTTATTGAACTTCCCTCTCTTATTTTAGTTATTTCCTTTTCCTCTCTTATTTGTTCAGGCATCACTACGTTGGTGGGAGGTGGAACAGGACCTGCTGATGGGACGCGAGCAACTACTTGTACTCCAGCACCATTTCATATGAAACTAATGTTGCAATCAACAGATGAATTGCCCCTCAATTTTGGTTTCACAGGAAAAGTAGGTCTTGTACTTCATAAACTAGAGTTTATCATTTCAATTGGAGTTCTTGATATCTATTACTTGACTATGCTAGCTTTCCAGCTGCTCAAGTGTGAGTACATTTGCTTTAATTTGAATCTTGTGCATGAGAATTGCACAAGATTCAAATTGTCATGCACAAGATTCAAATTAAAGCAAAGTGTCTGGAATAAAGTGTCCAATGAGCTGGAGCTGCACTGGGCTTTACCAGCAAATCCGGGTGGATCTATCAGCAAGAAAGGGAAATCTTTGTGGAGGATTATAGTCCTGGTCGTGTTTTGGTCCATTAGGTTAGAAAGAAACAAGAGAATTTATTAGAACTCTAGTGAGTCTTTAGACGACCTGTGGGACAGGATTAAATTTAGAGTAGGCCTTTGGTTAACAAGTCATAAAGACTTTAGGTTTGTTCATGTAGGAGACTTAGTTAGAGATTGGCGCTATGTGTTGTAATTGAAGTTTTGTAACATGTATAAGGGATCTCTCATCCCTTATACTCCCTGTTTCTACATCAATAAAACTTGTTTCTTATAAAAAAAAAAATATATATATATATATATATATATATATCTTTTGCATGAGAATTATTTTTTTTTTTATGTGAAATTGTGGCACAGAATAGGGTGTTCATGAAATAATCAAAGCTGGAGCAATGGGATTGAAGCTTCATGAGGACTGGGGAACTACTCCGGCTGCCATAGATAGATGTTTGTGTGTTGGTGATCTATATGACATTCAGGTATTTCGCTTCCTTAAAACTCGTCATGCCTTCAAACTATTATTCACCTACTATGTAAATTGTCAGGTTAATATTCACACGGACACATTAAACGAATCTGGGTTTGTCGAGCATACAATTGCTGCATTTAAAGATCGAACTATTCATACTTACCACAGGTACATGAATTGTGCCTCTTGGTCTTGGCTTCTCTGTGATTTGAAGATGATGTCGAACAAACTGTTATTGTCTTCCTACTCATTTACTTTTCAACAGTGAAGGCGCAGGTGGTGGTCATGCTCCAGATATTATTAAAGTTTGTGGTGTAAAAAATGTTATCCCCTCTTCAACTAATCCGACACGTCCTTTCACTGTTAATACTGTCGATGAGCATCTTGACATGCTAGTAAGTCAATACTATAGATAGAATGCATTGTGCTCTTGTACTTAAACAAAAGGAAGAGAAGTAAGTTCTCAAAATGATTAAATTATATTGTGCAGATGGTCTGTCATCACCTTGACAAGGACATCCGAGAGGATGTTGCTTTTGCTGAATCACGAATTCGTGCTGAAACAATAGCTGCAGAAGACATTTTACATGATATGGGGGCCATAAGTATCATATCTTCTGATTCGCAGGCTATGGGGCGCATTGGGGAGGTTGTCTTCTTCTTTAAAGTGAAAAATTGAATTTAGTCCTCCACCTTTTCAAATCTTGCCTACACCCGTGAAAGACTGTTTATACGTGAATGAAGGATTTTGTGTATCGTGTTCTCTTAGATTTTCTCATGCTGCAGAACTTCTTTCTTCAAACTTGGTGGAAAAGGACTACATGTAAATAAGATGCTTCTTTTCTCATCTGCATACTAAGGAAACTAGAGTGCAGCAAATGTAGCATTTATTTGTAGGATACAAGAGGGAAAAAAGACATTTAGCGAGACTACTCACATTATGCATATACTGCTCTTGACAGGTAATTTGCAGAACCTGGCAAACTGCCCACAAGATGAAGTTATTGAGAGGACCACTCGAAATTGGTGCACCTGAAAATGATAATCTGCGTATCAAGAGATACATTGCTAAGTACACAATCAACCCTGCCATCGTTTGTGGGTTTTCTGAGCATGTTGGGTCAGTTGAGGTAAAACAACTTTAAATTTACAAGCAATAAGCATGAAAAATTCATTTGTCCTTGAAGATCGTTCAACTTATGGAGCATATATTTTGTGTGGTAATCCTCTGAAGAATATGCAATTAACTAAACTGACAACTTTAAGGCACGACTTGTTGCAGGTAGGCAAGCTCGCTGATCTTGTTTTGTGGAAGCCAGCATTTTTTGGAGCTAAACCAGAGATGGTGCTAAAAGGTGGAACGATAGCATGGTCTGATATGGGTGATCCAAATGCCAGCATCCCAACTCCAGAACCGGTAATTCAGAAAATTACTATATATCATATGTCCCAGATAATAATAAATCAGCAATACCTCTCCAAAAATGAAAGATTCAACTTGAAGTTTTTTTTTTTTTTTTTTGAGGAAAAACTTGAAGTTGTTTCCAGATACTTTGCTTGAAGAGTTGAGCTATGTTGAACTTCCTTGAACATGCTTGCTTACATATCTTTCATGCTTTACGAAGAGTTCATTTTTCTTACATCTCTTGTGTGCTTTCTAAAGAGTTCATTATTGATTGGCTATAATGAGCATGAGAGTTAAGATGGAAGTTGCGATATTCATTTGGTCCCCTAAATACTCCTCCACATTCAATGACTACCAAGTTGTTACAGGTAAAAATGAGGCCAATGTTCGGAGCATTTGGCAAGGCTGCGAGTGCCAATTCAATTGCTTTTGTTAGCAAGGTACGGGCCTCTTTTACTGCTGCAATCTTCTCTCTTTTCTTGTCCATGCAAAGATATTCACGGAGTTGTTGCACAGGTCCATAGTCATTAGATGTACAATCAATCTGGGTCGAGTCAGAACAATGCCAGCTTCAAGTTTGGCTCGAACTCGTTCAACCTGAATTCAGAGCTCAAGCTTGACACTGACATGCTTGTTCTTCTAGCTTAACTCGGTTGCTTGTATAATTCGTTTCGACATATTATAATTCAATTGAAAAGGCTTGTAAAGCTCATAAAGCTTAACAAATTTCAACAATGGTGCGCTTGATAATTTATATTTACATGTAACGACTGTATACACACACAAATACATGTAATGTTATGGTCAAATATAAGGGTGAAATAGTAAAATATTCTAAGCTTGACAAAGCTCTCGAGCTTATACGAGTAGAGTTGAGTTTTTTCTGAGTCAATCCCAAGTAGCTCGTGAGCAAACTTGACTCAAGTCCACACGAAGGACGTGCACTGTGTATTTTGCAAAGTCTTCAATGTCATTATTCCTTTCTTTTCGTTTTGCAGGTGGCTCTAGATGCTAGAGTAAAAGACGAATACGGACTGAACAAAAGTGTGAAAGCTGTAAGCAACGTGAGGAAGCTCACAAAGCTTGACATGAAGCTCAATGACGCCCTTCCGCATATCACAGTTGATCCAGAGACATACACGGTGACAGCAGACGGCGAGGTTCTCACCTGCACCGCTGCCACCGCGCTTCCCCTCTCGCGGAATTACTTCCTCTTTTAGGTTTCTCAGGACTCTTTTTATGGGACGGGTGGAGTATTATTTAGGTATGATGGATGTTGATAGACACATTCATCTTACAACGGAGGTGCCTTTAATTCGATAAGAACCGGAATAGATGATATATTGGTTGTCAAAATAGGAATTAGAATTGTCCAAGTATTACTCGCTTAATTAAAAACTATTAATAATGATTGGTTTGTTCGGGAAATGACAAAGAGTCAAATATTATTCAAATATTATTATTGTCGTCGAACCCCATAACTACTATAATAATTATAATTCATAACAATAAATAATAATAATTAATAATACCAATAATAGTGATAATGATAATAACAACACCAACAATAACATTGGAGGTGATAATTAGGGTTGTCTAGCCTAACTCGTTCTGACCTGTCAGATCAATGCCATATGTCGAGCCAAACGGTCTGGTCAAAATTTAGTAGGGTCAGAATCGGTTAGCTCGGACCAGTCCAGCCCACTTAGATTGTTGGGCTGATACATCACCAATCAGACATTTGTCGTTAATTGAAGTGGTGGACCATCATTTGTCTTTAGTGATTGTTAGGTCACTTTGTTAACGTGTAAATCGTTTCCAGTGGTAACCAAGATATTCCAAGGATTTTTATGCTCATTTGAAGGACCACCCTGACCCCCTCATTTTCAAACCATTTCTCTAGTTATAATTTTCTTTTTTGTGTGTTTTGTTTTACACATAAGCTTGTTAGTGTTCTTTATTTTCTTCCTAAAAATCAGCGTTACTGATAAGATCCTTTAAAATTTTACGAATACTACAAATACAAAATAATTGGATGGTTATGCTATCTGAGTTTTGACTTCACAAACTACCAATAGCAATGAAAGTTGGAATATAGTTCCCAACTTTTGCATCATATAATTCATTTTATAAAAAAATGGCTCTGTTAAAATAGCAACAAAACTTATTCAATTTTTTCATCCTCCATATTTGCTAACACTAACAGCCCTAATAGTTCCCGTTTTGATGCTTTCAATTTCTATTTTTGTAAAGCCATTATTGGATGTATTACAACTAACGCACAAATTCTACGGACGCATTTCTCGTGAGCTTATCTAGAACGTACTCATATTATTTATTATTATTATTATTATTATTAGTATTATTGCTTTTTTTTTAAAAAGAAAAAGAGTCACAAGAGGAAGGGAAAAGAGGAGAGATCACAAGCCGATCACTCTCCAACAAAAAATAAAACGCCACAAAGCAACAGGAAACAGAAGCAAAAACTCTCTA
>JAUEKW010000033.1:698097-709006 GCA_032274785.1 Ajuga reptans
CCCGCCCCCCCCCCCCAGGAGGAGGCGGGAGGCTGATCTAGTAACTGTATCTTATTCACGTTGTTGCTTGACTGGACTATGATTTTCAGTATAAAGTGTTATTTTGCAGATTGCAAGTTATAAATAGGGTCAATTTTTTAAGATCTGGCATCTTGGACGGACTTAGTACATGTTGGTTTCCTTAGGTGTTCACTAGTTTTCAGCTTAGAAATACTATTAAATTGATTTACTTAAACATCAATATGAGATCTAGAGAATTGTTAGTCATTAGACTTGAATTGTAGGTTACTAATGATCCACAAGGTTTTAGTTTTTTTGTTAAACGACTTTGAATTTAGTACGCAGCATCTAGTTGCCAAGTCTGGTGCTGTAGTAAGTAAGACTAAGCTGCATCATGTTCATAACTACTGCATGCAGAAGATCAGATGCACAAACGAATGGCATCAAGTGTGGTAATTAAATAGCAAGGAAAGCTTTCAGTGATAACTTTTGTTTAGAAAACTTTGGAAGGGTGGAAACTGGCTGCTTCTCCTACTTTGTGGAGATTTTACAGGGATCTTCAGACCATTAGTGACCTGGTCAATTGACCATAGTAATGGGAAAGCAGGGTGGCTGGATATTACATGGTTTTTGAATCGGATGCCTGCTCCTGTAAATAAATAGAATGCTTCTTGCTGTCTGTGGACAATTGAATCATACATTGTTATTGTTATTGTTATTTGATAAACTCATTAAATTCATAACAGCAAATCCCTCGATAGTGATTAAGATGCATGGATTTGAAATCCCTCATTTGAACTAAATTTCAAAGGTTTTTGTTGGATTTGAAATCCACTCCAACTTGAATGAATTCGATATCCTTTATTTCAAATCTATAAATCCAAATGCAACCTTGAGATGTTTGAGAGAGCTGTATTTGATGAAAAGTAACCCTAGTTTCGGAGTCTGAACAGTCTCATCTTTTGACAACTGAACTTGTAGTTGAATGCTTTCATTATTCCTGCTAAGAGGTCTACAAAGACCTCATTTCTCACATTCTGCAACCTTTTCCATTATTGCTTTGGTGGTCTGTTCGTAGTCATAGCTGACTTGGTTGGGTAATGAATTACACAGTTCTTGACTTTGTTGACCTCTGATTTGTTTAAACTAAAATCAGAGATTTTTTAGTTATTTGACAATTGAATGTTGCTTCTGCAGGAAAATGATTTGATGAGAATTCTAAATGTAGCAGCTTTTGCAGTGTCTGGTTATGCATCAACAGAAGGCCGGCAATGCAAACCTTTCAATCCTCTTCTTGGAGAGACTTATGAGGCTGACTATCCGGATAAGGGTTTACATTTCTTTTCTGAAAAGGTTACACTTCTTTAGTCAACAAATTTTCTTCATATCAAGATATATTCTTTTTACTTTCCCCTACTTGTACTCTAATTTCTAATGATTTGTATACATGTTTCTCCCATTCTCTGATTAGCTTACACATCTTAAATGTGGAAAACTTGCACTTCCTGTGTTTTCTGGGAGGCAACAAATCTTGAATGATGGAGTTACGGTAAATTGATCTTTCCATTTTTCAGGTTAGTCATCATCCAATGGTTGTTGCCTGTCATTGTGAGGGCAGAGGTTGGAAATTCTGGGCAGATTCCAATCTCAAAGGCAAGTTCTGGGGACGTTCCATCCAACTTGATCCTGTGGGGGTTCTTACCCTTCAGTTTGAGGATGGCGAGACATTTCAGTGGAGCAAAGTTACTACTTCTATATACAACATCATAATTGGTAAAATCTATTGTGATCATTATGGCACCATGCGCATAAAGGGCAGTGGTACTTACTCTTGCAAACTCAAATTTAAGGAGCAGTCTATCATAGACCGGAATCCACATCAGGTAAACTCTGTAGTCTCCAAAGATAGTCAGTCATTTTTGAAGCCAAAATCCCTTTCCCCACCCTCCATAACCATTTGGGGAGTAAACACCTAAATTTATTATATATTGGCAAAGTTACGGAGAGCTAGAGTACATCCATTCTTTCTTAACTTCCATTTTTCGTTAAGTATAAAATCTTTGCTTTTCCTCCCTTCTGGTCATTGACCTTTTCCATGTTTCAAAGGGTTCTTATTCGTGGAGTGCTATGCATTAGGTCTTTTGAAGTTGTAATAGTACTTTAGAGAAATGCATATAACATGGATTGCCTGCAAAAAGCTCATCTTTGACAAGTTGCTGCTTGCATATGCTCAAGTGTGATACGCGTATGCCATTTATAAACAATTCATTACTTCCAAAATCAAAATGAAATAGTATTGTCTTTGAACATGCCCCACACAGGCATTTTGAGTATCAGTTGGATTATTGGTTTGATAATAGGTGATATTCTGTCAGTATTCTTTTACAAGGATTGCCATTAACATTTAGTATTCGCTTTTCTCCTGCGACTTTTCGGACTAATTCCGACAAATCAGGTGTCGGAACGAACTCGCCGTCCACAGTATACTACTGTTTATACCATATAATTTGTTAATGTTTGCCGCTCTTTACATATATTAAGCTTATATACTGCTCTTTTATTTTTATTTTTATTTTTTTGGGGAAAAAAAAATAGGTTCATGGGTTTGTGCAAGACAATAGGACTGGGGAGAAAGTAGCTGTTTTGCTAGGGAAGTGGGATGAAGCAATGTATTACGTGATGGGCGATCCGACTACAAAGCCAAAGGGATATGATCCAATGACCGAAGCCGTTTTGCTATGGGAAAGAGAGAAATCTGTTACCAAGACAAGATATAACCTCACACCATTTGCAATATCTTTAAATGAATTGACTCCCGGTTTAAAGGAGAAGCTCCCACCAACAGACTCAAGACTGAGACCCGACCAACGGCATTTGGAGAATGGAGAATATGAGCTAGCAAACTCTGAGAAGCTAAGGCTTGAACAGTTGCAGAGACAGGTGCGAACAGTTTTCGTGCACATGTGCCTTTTGAGTTCTTTATTTGATTTAATAGTTATATATTGGTGCAGGCGAGGAAGATGCAAGACAGGGGGTGGGAACCAAGATGGTTCCAGAAGGACGAGGATGGTTGTTACCGGTACATGGGTGGGTACTGGGAAGCTAGGGAGAAAGGTAAGTGGGACGAAATCCCTGACATATTCAGACAGCCTTGTGATTTACCTGTTGCAACAATGGAGGAGTTATCTGCTGCTTCTCAGCTGATGATGAGCTAGCTAGTGTTCTTGGTGATTTCCACAATTTTAACGAGCCAAGAGTATTATATGCATTCCTTTTTAGAAAACAGAAAACCAGCAAAAGAAAATCATTTCAGGGCCAAAAGTTTTGAAGCCAGTATTCTGCCATTTAAGAATACCTTAGTTATTATATCCTAGTAGTAGCATATATATATATATATATTCTTCTTCTTCTTCTGTACATCTGTAATACGATGCCTCGACCCGTCGCAAAGTGTTTGTGAGAGAGACAATGGCAATTTGGTCCTGAGTCTTGGATGCAGCATATCATTGCTCTGAAGCTATACCAGTTTAATATTCGACCTCTGCTAAATCATATAACAAACCCAACCCCGAAAAGAGAATCCAAGACTTGGCCTTAAATATTAGATGTCATGCGTAAAATTGCTTGTTTTGAAACGCTCAATTCATAAGTTAGAAAAGATGAAAATGGTGGAAATCTGGAGATCAAAATTGTTGATGCGCTTCTATTTTGCACTAAGCTATGAAAATTAAGGTGAATTTCTTTCCATGAATTTAATATAGGATGTAGAGTGTGAAACTTTTGTTTGATTATTTTCGGTAGATTGTAGAAGGGTTGTTTCCTTGTATCAACTATCATTTGTCAATTCTATTGATCTTTTAATCTTGTAACTATCACTCGAATTACTTTTGACTTCTGGTTAGAAATTTGAATTCGCCGTTTTCATGAGTGGGGAAATGACTAATTTTAAGAAGATAATGTAAGGTTGTGTTTGATTGCGTTGGAGAAGGCTGAGGTACTGTTGACTGGGATAAATATGTTGGAGATAAAAAATGTATGTTTGGTAGGTTGGGGTTAGTTTATAATATAAAATTAAAAAAACTAATTTGATAGGTGTAAGAGGTGGTTGAATAATAATTAAAGTAGATATTGTGAATTGTTGACCTCAACAACCCAAATTAATGTTGACTCCAACCTTCCAAATCATAATGCCCCTGTTGGGGGGCCAACTGTTATCAAACTGAGAAAGAGATGAAATACCTACATATGAAATGGAGCGAATAGTGTTTAATAAAATTTTAAAAAGAAAAACGGTAAATCAGAATTTCAATTAAAATTGAGAGATTATTTCCACATCTCACCAGACATTTTTTGGTACTCCTGTGGATGAAACTTTATATTTAAAAAACAAAATAGTTCAAAACAAGCCTTTAAGCTAATGTCTTGTATCGTTTCTAGAAATTATAGGCTAAAACTTCATTGTCCGAAGTGAATATAAACAAAAATTGATTAGATTGCCGAAACAGAGTTAAGACAGATGAAGAACTTGTACATCACTTCTCCAAAAAAATGTATAGCAAGCAGTACTCATCTCCTGATTTTCTTTTGAAAATAAAAAATAGAATCGCCAACAAGAATGGAAAGAACAGGTAACAACACTGACTGGTGATCATTTCCACGCCTTTCTTCCGCGGAATTGTTTGCCAGCTGTCTTCTGTTGTTTCTTCTTCTCTTGTCGGGATTTTGATATCTTGGCTCTTTTTGCAGCAAGCGGCATAGCTTTTTTGTGCTCCTTCTGCCGATTGCTTAAACCACCGGTCTGCCAAAAAGTGATACACACATCAAAACAATATATAGTTACAACTTAAATCGAACCTCCAACTGTGATAACCAGCTCTAATCGGTATTCAAAAAGAGAGGAACTGCAAATCTCGCAGGCAACATACCTTTTTCTGTTTGATAGCAGTACGAGAAGTATATTTTCCTCTCTCCTCCCTCCCTTCTCTCACCAATGCCAATTTCTCTTCCTTCGTCATCTTCCTCCGAATATTAGCCTGAAATGCAGAGAGGATCAAACGCATCAGATGTGCTTTTGAAGTGGCATTAGATGGGGTTTTAACAAGATAAGAGAGGCTGATGTAATGATAATCTCCAAGCTCAATCTTTTATCACTCAACTAAAGTGAGACCTGTGCGAAGCTATTTTCTGCATTTTCATTCCAACAAATTTATGTTATTTTCCTCTGTATTTAGTTTTTTTTTTTACCCATGTTTCCAATGAAACGCTGCTGCACCACTCTATAGTTTACCAGAAAATGAAAAATGAAAAATACCTACAAAAGTAATAGATAAAACTTATAAAGTTAATTACAAGATATATTTATTAGTTCTATTATTCACCAAATAGGTCCGGAAATCCCACTATATTCCTATTTTTTTGAGAAATGTTTCTAGCGTGATCTATTTTTGAAATATGTAGCATGAGTATCAAATTTAAGATCGTGAAAAGAGGATTAATTTTATATATTCTACCTCAAAAACTAATAAGAAGCGGAAGAGATCTTTTTGTTTTAGATAATTGGGGGTGCGGGGTGAAATAAAATTTAAAAAGAAAAAAACCTAAACCAACCACAATTCGTTACAGCAAATTGCCATTGGAAATTGATTTTGGGCGGGATTTTACTATTTATGGGCAGCAGTACTGCTCCCCTACCCACCATGGGCATATCCCACCGCCTATGTGGCAACAAGCAACCACATGCCATATTGACAATTATTAACATTATTACTCATCAATAATGCATTATCACCCCTATTTACTCGACAAAAAAATCAAACAAAGCCATCTTACAAAAAAGTACTTAATTAAGATATACACAAAAAGATCTGTGAATTACGATAAAAAGTCACCCACAAAAGAGAAAAAAACTATTTTTTGTCTCCATATACGATCTAAGTTCCCTCCCTCCATCAAATCAACATTCATGTTGACGACAACCTTGTAAGAATATATTCCCTCACCAAGAACTTCAACTCAGTATAATCCCATCATTGATAATCGACAGATTCTCAGACATGAAACCATCATCCTTTCTCATTCTCACATCACAGGGACCCATCAAGCTACTCTAATGGCTGTCAGGCCGAGGCTGTTAGCAACAACAAATCTTTCCAACTAAGTTTCCAGCATTCATGTTTCTGTATCATTTAGCTTCAAATCACTAAAATAGTTTTTCTTTACCCTTGAGTTTTAATCTTGATTCACAAATCTTTTGCATAAATCTTAATTGAGTATTTTTGTTTTTTAATATGAGTTTACTGGAAACAAAAAAAAAAATGATAAATGGGGTGATAATGCGAAAAGGAGTAATATTTTGAATAAATGCCAGTATAGGCCCCATCCACATGGCATTGCTACATAAGTGGTGAGCTATGCCCGCGGGGGGTAGGGCAGCAATGTTGTTATATGCAGTTCTCTTATTATATTAGTAAAGATTTGAACATGACGTTATCGGAAACATATATGTTAATCCTCCATACTTGATATGAGCAACACTAGACGCCAGTAAGCATCACTCTAACAGCCAAGTTGGATATCTTTGCCAAGCTACACCTCTTTTAACTTATTATCGTTTATCTTATTCGTGTACTTGAGATCGGTGTTAAGCTTCATAACAATAAAGATGACCAGATACTGAATAGGAAAGCTCACCTCCAGCGTCGAAGCATCGACCCTCTTGGAGCTAAGCTGATCGGCGTTTGGAACCTTGAATCCATATTGGGTTAACACAGTCCTGGCATCCTTCTTAGCCTGACAATCGAAGTCAAACAAGATATTAAATTATGATGAACCATGATCCTTTAAGACATTACCACCATTATTAAAGAAGCAACCATAATTAAAAGTTGATGCATGCTTGATTAAATTGCAAACCTTCAGCTCTTTTATTCTTTGGAAGTCCTCATTAGAAAGAATGGCATCATCGGTGTCCGAAGAGGCATTCTTGGTTGCTACTGCTAATTTCTTCAACGCACGAAGACTTTGATTGGCAGCATCCAACTGTCCGTCAAAATCAGTGAGCTTCCTTTTCTTCGATTTCAATTTATTGTTATCTACATCAACAACCTTCCTACTACTGGTATCCGTTTCCTGTAAATTGGACTCCTCTTGCTCTTCATCATTATCTTCTTCACTCTCTTCTTCATGACTAATTTCACTTGCACCATCCTCATGGTTACTATTATCATCATCGTCAGACAGTTCATCATCGTTTATCTCAAGATCAGAATCATCAAATTCACCAGCATAGTCACCATCACTACTAGGTCCACTACCGTCCTCTTTAACAAGATTAACACCATCATCTTCTTGATTATCATCGTCTGTAGAGTCACTATCTCTCTCCCCATCCATGTCCTCGTAACTATTACCTCCATCCTGTTCCAACAACTCGATGCCTGGGATATTGCTAGGAACATGCACTTCGCCAAAAGCTTTAGGCCTAGCCTTTGGGTCAGCAGGTCTCCCTCTATCCTTCTTGACTAATAATGAAGGGCAAACCTGAAATATAAAATCTCAGTCTCCTATAAATAAACCCCGATGTAAAAGAACATCTGTTATAATGTATATGCCTGCTTGAGCAAGCAAATAAGCGTACAAGAGCATTCTCTACAAGGTATATAGGGCGAAACCCAACAAAGGCCAAACAAAGTCCACAACCCTTTGGCCTGTGGGTGCTTTTCCAAGTAATAGGGTTTCTCTCTAGGTTTTCTTGGGGGTGGTGGAGGGAGCTACCTCTCTAAATAAAGTAAGAAGTGAACGAGCTGCTGAAGAAACTGATTTCTCATTTGACTTCCTATACAAGACAAGGTCTTGCAGCAAATCTTCGGTCATCAACTGCAAATAAAGGAGCAGAAAAAAGGGTATAAAGTATCATTCTGCGCTAAAGAAGTACAAAGAAGGCCTAAAAATACATCCAAAATCATTTTGGAACATACCAAAGGCATCCGAAGACATATTTCTCGAACTACATTCAGTCCAACAGTGATAGCCTGATGAAAAAAAGTTGGGATAATCAAGCTACAATCAACATAACATAAATTCCTTTTCTTAACAACAAAATGATACCTCAGGCCGCGACCGATCATGTACAAATTGGTTAACAATTTGCTTAAACAATGGTTCAACAGCATCAGGCGGTACCTAGTGAAAGAATTCAAGGACTGAGCACAAATATTTCTTGAGAGATGACAAACTAATGAGAAATCCAGAACAGAAACCACTTGAATTGGGTAAAGAATAATAAACGCCCAAATATGGGTAAAGAAGAATAAATGTGCAAAAAAGGGTAAAGAAGAATAAATGCCCAAATATTGGTACCATTTCATGGCAGGCTTGAACAGCTGCAGCAAGCAGATTTGTGACATCTCGTTGATGTGGCTGCCAGTGAATAAGAGAAGTGTTAGATAATCATCACAAACATTAACCTCCTGAGATTACCAGTACATTAGCTTACCTGAGCATATTTCTGAAGATATGGGTAGAAGTTCAATAAGATCAACTGGTGAAGGCCAACAGTTCGAGCAATTACCTTAAGCATCATCATTTTTACCTGAAAAAAAAAAAACCAACCAGAATACTCAACAGATAATAAAGAACAATATTTTCAAACAACCACATAAAGGATGTGGAAGTAATAAAAGGGGCAATAATTACCTCAAACCTTTCATTGCTAGACTGTAGACGAGAAAAGAGCTTTTCAACAAAACCCTGTGCACAAAGTTCAATTATCATTTCTTTTAACACTTCAATGAGATTATATATTACAAAAGAAGGAGAATAGATTAGCAAGCAAACCTGCGCATCTTTCAAATGGTTTAGTGGTGAGCAGTAGTTCAGGTTGGTTTTCTCTGAAGATTGTCGCTGCTGCTTTTTCATACTACGGATAACACGCTCCAATTTTGCTTTCTTTTTCTTTTTGCTTGCTGATGTACCTTTGTGTTTTGCCTACATTTTCAAAAGTAAATACATCAGGTTGAGGCAGACAAGTTCACAATAAAATAAAAAAATGATAGTTCCATCTTCACCTCAACTATATTTTCATAAACAAGGAAGAAACAGTTTAGATGTCTCCAACAATCAATTCACAGTTTAGAACGTAAGCATCGAGCATGCAATGTTAAACAAAATTATCTAATTTAATTTCGCGGTCATATGATGCAATAGGGGTACAACAGATCCTACAAGACTATGATAAACCAACCTTGTACACATCTTCTTTATTCAACACTACTTGAGGCTGTTGGGCTGCTTCATCATCTTCACTGCCAGAATCATCAGAGTCATCATCTTCAATCTTTTCAAAATCCAGAAGAAATGACAAGGCGGCAATCATGATCCTGTGAAGTTAGAACATACATATAGAGATCATTGAATGTCAACAAGAGACATGAAACATATCATTCGGGAAAAATGAAACACATTTGCAACCTTAACGAGGGATGAAAACATGCCATACATATAGCATTTGCTGTCCTATCGTCAAACCAGACTTTCCTCCGATGAAGATCACAAAGGGTAATAAGGGCTCTCTTTGCTTTTGCTTCGTCCTCTTGCTGATTTTCCAACACTCATATACATTAGACACATCAGAAATAAAATTGAAAAATCAACAAGTTTACCAGGTAAATGAAGATACCTGCAGCATTCTGAACAAAATAGTCTGAAGGGCCTTATTCTTGGGATCATTCTTGTGCTTCTGGTTCATTCGTCTAATGTTATGAATAACGTGGGAAAATGCCAATTGTTTCAGTACCCTATCCCCTACTGTTTGGAGCTCCATGAATACCCCAAGCATCTCCACAATATCAATGATCTAAAAAACAAAACAACACCATCGTCCGTTATGGGGAATAAACATAGAACATTGACATTGTTCATTCTTCCTGGAAATACATACAAAGTACAGACTGTAATGGAAACAAGATTGTGCATCTTTTGCCAACACTTTTATATTAACATTTTTCTTTGCAATCAATGAAGATTTTCTAATCCCATGCCACAAGTACATTACTACCGTAGGTTCCATATTTCACTTCACGTACATATTCCTGAATATATTGCTTTTCTCAAAAGTACAGTAACTCATGAAAATAACTCATGTAAAAAAGTTAAAATAAAACAACACATATGTATAACCAAATAGCAAGACAATGCAAACATGTAAACTGACATAAAACAACACTTAAATCGTCCAAAATAAAAGTACCAAGAGGATTGCATTAACATTGAAAAATGAAAAAGATTCTGCTCAGTTACTATTTCACCAAACCCAAAAAACAGTACCTGGCGGTTCACCAAAAGAATCAGAGCTTGTGTTACGTGCACCCTAAGACCCGACGGCAGATTTCGCGCAGACGACTCCAGAAACCGGAGCAATTCAGTTGGAAATTGAGCCAATTCCTTCGGGTAAAACGGAGTAAGGTGCGCTAAGAACATTGCCCGATCACCCAAATCCTTGGCGACGGCCGAGTCTGCGGAGATTCCACTAAGTGAAGTGAAATTCATCGCAGCTTGCTGCTGAAAGAGCTCGAGAGATGACTTGAATTGGTCGTAAATAAGGACTAGCTCCGATATATAGCCTTCCGGGTCGGATTTCATTTTGGACTGAAGGGTTGCGAGGTTGAGCTTGTCTGATGTCCGGCCAGAGGCGGATATCGAGTCGACGGTAAAGTCTGGAAGGGACGCCATAGCCGGCGCCGGACTTTGAAGAATTGACGAGGGAAGCTAAAAACCCTAGAAAAACCTTCTGCTAGTCGGTTATCTTACTATATAATACTAGATATCCACCCGTGTGATGCACGTGTTATATATTATTTTATTATATTATTATTAAAATATAAACGTAAATATGTATCATAATAGAAAGTAA
>JAUEKW010000033.1:809363-820838 GCA_032274785.1 Ajuga reptans
GGTCTTTCCTTTTAAAATTTCTAATTTGTTTTTAGGTAATTTATCCAATATATTAAATTTAGAGCCTAATATATGAGGATTTGCTTTCTAGTATTCTCAGAGTGTGTCCTTACTTGGTATAAAATTTACCTCATAATTTTCGAGTATAATTAAACAAAACTACTCCCAAACGAACGCCTAGAGATGGACCCCCCTCAACAAAATTTCTGGATCCGTCACTGTACACGTACCAGAATTTGGGGTTTAAAAAAAAAAGAAAAATACATAGCGCGACCCACGGGACGTAAGCGGGTCGGGCACGGGTAATGGGGTGCGAGACTTTCCATAAATAGTCAAGTGCACAATAACACTATTTTACATTAGATGCACACAAGTTTTTACCATAATATTTAGCATAATATTTTATAATCCTAGAGTATTCCTAACTATTCTTTAGGATGTTTTCCCGTTAGATTTTCCATCATACTTGAACTCCCCAAAAAATATCTTGATTCCCATTGGACAAGTTTTATAAATTTGACTATTTGAATACGACTTATGTACCCCATATGTATAGATCTTCTTATATATAATAGGTCGATTCGATTTAAGTGGATTTTAAATTTGTGCTCAATTAAAAAAATAAAAGTTGGCATCTAAAAGAACATATTGAATGATACTTTTTCTAGAAAATGTAATACTTTTTTCGGAAATATTTAATGTTTTTTTAGAAAATGTAACAATTGATGTGTTTTTTGAATATAATGCGTTCTTATCGAGTTTATACAAGTTTTCAATGTCAAAATTTATATAAGTTCTCTATTTATATCTTGCAAATTGTATTCAACTATTATTTAGTTGTATTACTTTAAAAATATTACTTTCAGAAAAAGTAATACGATTTTCAGGGAAAACAATTTTGTTTTTGGGAAAAACATTTTTTCCTTATACTTCTAATAGTAATCATTTTTCTAGAAATTCTAATACTTTTTCAGTAAAATGTAATATTTTTTTTATAAAATTCAATAATTCTTGTTATTTTTTTTATTTGTATTTCATGTGTTCTTATCAAGTTTTATATAAGTTTTCACCATCAAATTTATATACAAGCGCACCATTTGTAACTTCCATATTGATATCTAATCATCTACTTTTGAATAATACATTTTAAAAAAATTAATGCATTTTCTCAAAAGAGTATTAGTTATATCAATCACTGAAAAATGGACGCCAAATTTTTTATTTTTTTTGATTCAGTGCCTTTTGAGGTCCGCTCGGATCGGATTAATAAAGTGGTGAAAAATATCACTTAATTAACCAAAATATTAATTTTTTTTGATAAAAGTATCAATAAACATATCACTTTATTGATATTTTTTCTTTCTGCCCATTAAGTAATACTTTTTGCCAGAAAAATAATACTTACAAAATTATTTCGACCCATTACACATAAAAATATATATGCGTGTAGTTTATATACGTTTTTTTTCTTCTATAAACACATAGTTCAAACATGTTAAAAAGTACAAGAACTCCTTTATTCCATTTACTTGTGCTCACTCAAGTTGTATGCAAGTAGGTTTATGACTTATGAGTCACATATTCATGAATTCATCCACGGTGTGTATAAATAGAAGATTAATCGGTAAAAAATGACTTTAATAAAAAATAAACGTAAACTCTTGCTATTCAGATTCAAATAATTAAATAGTCGTACACATCCTAACATTTATAAGAGAGTAACACTTATGTGCCTCCGTTGCATGGATTTTTTTATATGCAACGTGTTGACCCAAATTCGATTTTTAAAAATGTATTAGTTTTTCTCTAAAAAGTATTATTTTTTTGCAAAAAAGTATCAATCGAAAAAGTATTACTATTTTTAATAAAAGTATCAATCCAAAGTTATAATTTCATTCATAAATTTATTAAAACAAGTAATACTTTTTGCAATTAAGTAATACATTTTAGCATAAAAGTAATACATTTTTTACCGGATAGAATTACCCTACCCATTACATATAAAAAGATTCATGCAACGGGGTATATAAGTTTTTTGCGTTTATGAGAATAAACCACGCCTATTTGATTGATACATCATACAAGCAAACCAAACATTCCTTTTATATCTAGTTCAGGCCTTCAAGGGCCAACAAAAGGTGAAAAATATCACAATTTCCACATGCAACCGCACCTAGGTCAGAAAAAATAATAATCAATAAATTAAAATAAAATGTAAATTAAAAAAAAATATATATATATAAGGAAATGAAGAGATTAGACATAGCCGGAGAGAGAGAGAAGGCGAGGTCAGGCAGGCGAGCTACAAATGTTGGTTTTTCTTGTAGAAAGAGAAATCAGACAGGCAGCCATTATAATCGCGCAACTCTGTCCAAGATCTTAACCTAGCATTTTCGTTCACCTTGCATCCAATTTCACGTCTCCATTATTAGGTAATTTTTCGCCATGAGTGTTCTCACTGAAGATCTGTCTTTGATCGGCTAATCGATTGGGTTCTTCACTTTGATTTTGCTTTTTAGAAAACGATCCTTCTGTTTCTGGTGTTTCGAGGTCCGATTATTTATCTGTAGCCTCTTTCAATTTTTTTGTTTTAGTTAAAAAATTAGCTAATTTATTTGAACAGCTCACTCTTATCCATGGAATTAATCAATGATTTATTTCCCGTTGCTTATTCTGCTACAATCCGATGATTGTATTTTAGGGTGTGCTCACGCAAAAGCTGTCATTTCTGCCATTTACAGTTGAGTTTGTGTTATCTTTTTTTTTTTTTAATTTTTTCTTCTTCATGTTTTTCATTTCTCCTTTTTGAGTGGGTTAAATTAGCTGAATCGGCTTTAGTGCGTTTATCTTTGCCGGAAAAATATTGATTCGAAAATGATAAGGGGAACTTGTAGGCTTGTGCTGAAATGTTAATTTTCTGATTGTCGTTTTCTCACAATTTGATTGGTCATGGTCTGTAAAAGTTCGAGTTTTTTCAGTTCTTTACCGGTTCTGATAACTTTAAAGATTAATCCCCACTTTGATTTCTCATTTAGGTCACTGCAGGTTGCAAGCAGAAGGTGAGGAATGAGTCGGAGGTGATTTTGCATGGGTGATGATGCCAGAATTGCGTAGCGGAGCACGGAGATCAAAAAGACTTGGTGATCTCCATCCTGCACCTCAAACGGATAATCAAGACGAACACATTGCTGCACCGGCTCCGGCCAGAACCAGAAGGAGAGGACGAGGGAGAGGCTATGCAGCTCCAGTAGCAAAAGGGCCTTCTGCAGCAACACCTTCTCGACCAACTGCTGCTGGTAGAGGCAGAGGGGCTAGGTTGATAGGTTTAGAACCCGAGCCGCCTGGTGTGGTTCTTCCTCAAACTGTTGGCCTCAAGGCTCCTGAACTTGCAATTAATAGAACCGAGGCCGTTCCTGATAAGGAGGTTGCTATGGATGGTGGGAGTGCGGATAAAATAATGGCTGTCGAAGAAGATGCAAGCACAACTCCTGTGCCTGATAGGGTAAAATCTTGGTCTTTGACATTATTGAAACATTGATTGAGCTCCCTGATTGATTGGTTTTAAACTTTAGAGATTACATGCATGTTTTTTTTAATCATTTTGTTCTCGGCTTTTCTATTTATTTATTGTGCTTTGGCAATATATCGATCACTAACTCCAGTTCCGCTGGCATAGGTACAAGTGGGTAACTCTCCCATGTATAAGACGGAAAGGAAATTAGGTAAGGGTGGGTTTGGACAAGTTTATGTTGGCAGAAGGCTAAGTGGTGGCACTGAAGGACCAGGACCGGATGCTATCGAGGTATTTCTTAGCACATGCTATTTACGTATGGTGGTTTTTGAAATGGAATCAGTTTCTGAATTTGATTGGAAAATTTTATCCTTTTGCAGGTTGCATTGAAGTGTGAACACCGAAGTAGTAAGGGCTGCAATTACGGCCCTCCATATGAATGGCAGGTTTACAAGTAAGTTGTCTGTTGTTTGTCCGAGGCTGTTTTTCTCTGGATTCAAATGCTGACTTTCTGATATTTCTTTTCCACCAAGTGCACTGAATGGATGCTATGGACTTCCATGGGTCCACTACAAGGGTCGCCAAGGCGATTTTTACATTCTGGTGGGTTTTGTATTTTGGCTCCACTTTTTGCTCCATTGGCTCCAGCGAATATATGTTTATGTATGTATAATTTTGTTTTCCAGGTCATGGACATGCTTGGACCCAGTCTGTGGGATGTTTGGAATTCTTTGGGCCAATCGTAGGACTCTCTCTCTCCCTCAAACAAAGATTGTCCTTTTGTATACTTCTTTTAACCCTGACAATGACCACCTGAAACAGGATGTCTCCAAATATGGCGGCTTGCATTGCTGTCGAGGCTATATCAATTCTCGAAAAGCTTCACATGAAGGGGTAATTTCTACCTGATATAATTTGTATGATGCGTAACCACAATGCTCAAACAATGTTACTGATTTTAGACTTAATTACGTGAAAATTCAAGATCTTTTAGTCAATTATCATTTGCAGCATGACTTTTTAAACATAGCATAGAAATGCACAACCTTTATAATTTTTTCTATTTTATGCACCCGCGCAAGTTCTTTTGCTCCAACTGCCGACGTGGAACTCGATATCGAGACTTCAGCTATCCAAGCTGCAGACATGTAATCATACAATATTTTTAAATACCTAATTAAATGAAAATGATAATGTTTAATGATAAAACAATGTCGTTTTTATTTAATTAGGGGTTAAAACAATTTGTACAATTACATATATGCAATTGGGCAGGTCAAAATTCTAATTTCGGGCTCCACATCTGCAATTAGAGATCCCAATTTCAGGCTCCACATCAGCAATTGGAGCCCAACTTTTTCTGGTGCATTGAATTGAAACAATTATTAAGGTGATGCATTTCTATGTTATAGTTAAAAAGTCATGTTCCATATGATAATTGACCAAAAACTCGTGAATTTTTATGGGATTTAGCCTTGATTTTACAATACTGCTGTTACTTACTGGCTTCCCAATGGCTGTCCTCACATCAATATACAATTGATTATTGGTACTTTCTGCTACTTATCTAGATTTGTTCATGGAGATGTGAAGCCAGAGAACTTTTTACTTGGTCAACCTGGGACTCCGGAAGAGAAAAAGCTGTATCTTATTGATCTTGGTCTAGGTATGATATTCCATTCTAGAAAATTCTATTCTGTCTTGAGTACCTTCAATTGAATGTTCAGCAACTAGGCATGTTCGAAGCAATTCATATCATCGTCCTAGTGTCTTCTTTTTCTTTTGAGCCTTTCACTTCTGGATCTGTTGATGCTCTTGTTTTTAACACGTTGCTTATGCAGCTTCTAGGTGGAAAGAGGCTTCATCTGGTCAGCATGTCGAGTATGATCAGAGGCCAGATATATTCAGGTTTGTGACGATTGAGTTTATTTAGAAATTATGCACTTCCTCATCTTAGGATGAGATGTGGGGCTTCAGTCTAATTTATCAGCGAATGTCAAGTGCAATAACTTCATATTGATCAATATGCTGTTGCTTTACCTTAACGGGCAACCATCCCACTATTTAAACAGGGGCCTATCCCTGACACCTTGCTTTGTACAACTTTGTTCTTTCTAAACATTAGTGCAACTGGCCACTTCGATACAGAGGATGACCATGTTTCTTTTCTCTCTCCAATTTCTTTATGTGACTTACCTGCTTCCCATTCGAATATATATTTCTCTGAATTTTGCTGGAAGACCCAATTTTAAGAAAATCGGTCAATACTAGGCCTGAATTTTAGAAGTTCTCAATTCGGTGCTTGGTTTATGAGTTTTTCTCAATTGAGGGCTTAGATTTTGAATTTTATTCTCACTCCATGGTTTATGACTTGAAAAATAAGAAATATTATCCTATGTAGGGATAGTTTGATACGGTATATCGGAATTTTTTAATCTATACCATACTGAAATTTTTTCAATATACTGTACATCCCTACGTTGAATAACGTTTCTTATTTTTCAAGACGTAAGCCTAGAGTGAGAATCAAATTCAAAATCTAGGTCCGAATTAAGAAAAACACATAAATGAGGCCCCAAATTGGGAACTTCCAAAATCCAGGCCTTGTACTAATACATTTTCCTAAAGTTAGGTCTTCCATTGGAATTTTTCCATTTATATTTTGGTTAGTATGCTACCCTGATAATTCACTTGGTTGTGCAATTGAGTTCTGAGGGCAAGCATAAGTTTTTGCTACCTCATTTTGTTTTTATACCAACGGCTTTGTTATAATTGGGAAGCTGTAGCTTTATGGAAATTTCAGGTTTGTTTAGGCATTTCTGAGTCAGCCAATGTGTGCTAGCATCTTTTGAGTAGTTCATTGCTATCCGACTCTGAGTCATCTAAGAATTGATTTGTTGTGGTCTAGATATTGATGAGCCTGCTTCCTTTGATGTTCACTGTAAAACATGGTACCAGATGAGAAAATATCTAACACCTAATTCCATGAGGAAAATTATCTCTTATCTGATTTTCTGGCTTACCGTGATATTACAAACTCCAATGTTCCATCCACAGAGGAACGATAAGGTATGCAAGTGTGCATGCACATTTGGGTCGCACAGGAAGTAGAAGGGATGATCTTGAGTCGCTGGCATACACGCTAATATTTCTCATAAAGGGGAGGTTACCATGGCAAGGCTATCAGGTGAATTGGCAAAGTTGTTATGGCATCTTACCTCATTGGACTTAATTTATTGTTCTCCGTTCTTACTTTTTGGGATGATGACAGGGTGACAACAAGAGTTATCTAGTCTGTAGAAAGAAAATGTCCACTTCGGCAGATTTGATGTGTTGCTTTTGTCCCGCTCCATTCAAACAGTTCCTTGAGGCTGTTAGTAATATGAAGTTTGATGAGGAACCTAATTATTCTAAGCTGATAGCACTTTTTGAAGGCCTTATCGAACCTTGTTCGTCGCTGAGACCAATAAGAATTGATGGAGCTCTGAAGGTAATATACAGGGGAAGACCAACCCCGGAATTAAGTCATTAGCTTATTAACTTATTTAGTAAAGAACGTTCATATATCAAATTATTTATCTTCTGTTGCAGGTGGGCCAAAAGCGTGGAAGGCTGCTCATGAACTTGGAAGAAGAAGAGCAACCTAAGAAGAAAGTGCGACTAGGTAGTCCTGCTACTCAGTGGATTTCAGTGTATAATGCACGTCGCCCCATGAAACAGAGGTGAGAATCTGCTGGTAAATGTATATTTGTTGTGAGATATGCAATTAAGCCACCTCTTTTTTAGTCTCATGCTCAAGTTGGTAAAACTTGTGTATCCATTCTTTGGTCATTTAACTTTTACTGATCTTTTGCAAATATGAGGATTCTTCAAATATATAGAGAAAAAGCTGATTTCAAGTAGTTACATGCTATTTTGGTGCATAGATCAGCAATGAAAAAGCAGCATAGCTTTAAGTTGACTAAATAATAAATGTTGTTTTCGCTGCATTTTCTTAAGTTGCCACTTAGCAGCAGTTAAATGTAGTTTTCTGCTCACTCTCTCATGTCGGGCGTCAATAATTGCATGTAGGCTTGTGTTACCTACTATCAATTTTTCTAGTGAAGACTGGGTTCTACAAATTTTTATGCAGGCACGCACCTTTTGTGAAATAAGTTTAGGTGTTATAAAGAGATCTGGGCATAATTTGATCTTTTCTTAAACTCTACTATAAGTTACATTTAATGCTGATGCGGAAGCACAGATGATGATGGGTCATAAATAAATCCTTGGCATTATGCTTTTTCTCACTTTTCCGCAAACATAGATGCAAATTACTTTTTGTTTATATCCTCCTAAGCTCATAGGATGCAAATTATTATTGTTATTGTTATTGTTATTGTTATTATTATTATTCAAAACGTTTTGCACAAGAGTAACAAGGCTTTGGAATCATTCCTTCCAGGGCCGCCCTTGTTATTGTTCCGTTTTGTTTATTTTTTTGGTTTTGTTTTTAAAATGGCATCTAGAGAATTTATTATATTGGTGGTTGGATATTGTCTTGTCTTCACTGTGTATATCTAAGAGATGTGATGAATCTGAACAACATCATGGATTACATAGTTACACTCTGTTTCGTGTCTTTCTCCATCCTTATTTTACTTCTCCCACAATAGTAATTTTGCATTTTTTTGTAAAATGTTATCCTTGTCCTCCCCAAAACTGGTCGTTTATTGCAATAGTTTAGCAATTTTATTTTATTATCCCACCAACCATAACAAAAAGAATAGGAAATGCAGATAGTTTGTTGCAACTTTCAGGAAAAATGTACTTTATTGGATGGTTGGTTTAATGTCACAAGGACCTGTAGCAGATAATAGTACACTTTTGTTCCACGGTCTGGAGAAATTTCAGGTTTGACTATGCTAGGTTACATTGAATTATAGATGAAGATTTTGCGCAATTTAGCGGTTTGATCAAATTTATGAAGATTAAGTATACATTTCATTTGGTTTCTCTGTGAAGTGCATTGCATTTATGCACTTAAACCTTTTAGTGCGTATGAGTTTTACCTTCGTGGTGCTTCCATCTGTAGATGTAATTATTTCTGATAATTGCCAATACTGTTTTTAATTTCCACTTGCGTACAATTTCAAATTATAGGAGTTGCAGCCTCAGGAATTATTGAACTGTTCTATTTTTGTCTTGTCTTTGCTGATTAATCATATAAATATTTTGATCGATATAAAGATTCATCGTGATGCAGTGGTAGTATCTCAAACAGTACTATACATACTAGCTCTGTAATTAGATACTACATTGATACCTTATTTTGTGATTTATTTCCTGGTGAAGACAAACTTTGTTCTATCGTATTTGTAGATACCACTACAACGTTGCAGACTCAAGGCTGCGTCAGCATGTAGAGAAGGGTAATGAAGATGGTTTATATATAAGCTGTGTGGCTTCGGCAACAAACCTTTGGGCCTTGATCATGGATGCTGGAACAGGTTTCAGTTCGCAGGTGTATGAACTTTCAGCTGTTTTCCTTCACAAGGTATAATTTAATTATAGTACTTGTGTTTTTTTTTTATTCTTTTTCTGGCTGGTATTCCTCCTGAAGTACACTAAGTATTCTACGGTCTTGTCAGGAATGGATCATGGAACAATGGGAGAAAAATTATTATATCAGTTCTATAGCTGGTGCAACTAATGGAAGTTCGCTGGTTGTTATGTCTAAAGGTAGCAGACACTCTTGTATTCCCCCCTTTTCTTTTTTGTTGTTCATCCCTGAATTTCTTATACATCGTGTTATTCTTATGAATTTGTGCCTATGATATTTACGAGGTGTAATTCTATTTTTTCGTAGGAACTCCTTATACCCAACAGTCTTATAAAGTTAGTGACTCCTTTCCATTCAAGTGGATAAACAAGAAGTGGAAAGAAGGTTTCCACGTAACATCCATGACCACTGCTGGCAGCCGTTGGGGTGTCGTAATGTCTAGAAATTCTGGATATTCTGAACAGGTAAAACTTGATTAATGAGTTCAGTAGATTAAAGGATCCGGCTATCCACACCAATTTGGCTAAATAAACAACCACCAAAAAATAATTCGACCCCTCTTGACCGTTCACCTAAAAGAAGGTGTGGTTTATTTAGTTAAAAAAATGGTGTGAGTAGAATAGTCCTGACCCTAGATAATTATTTGGAGTTTCTGTTACCCAAATTATCTGTGCTGTGTGTGAATAGAAATAATAACTAATGAAAATATGTGTTCATAGGTTGTGGAGCTTGATTTTCTGTATCCGAGCGAGGGAATACACCGCAGGTGGGAAAATGGTTACAGAATAACCTCCATGGCTGCAACTGCAGAACAAGGCGCCTTTATACTCAGTATACCTAGGCGCAAAGTGACGGATGAGACCCAGGAGACCCTTCGCACTTCTGCATTCCCAAGTACCCATGTAAAGGTACACTCTTTAACTATGTTCTGTCTTTTACTTTGTTCTCATTTTCTTTTACTTCTGTTTTCACGATTTGGATACTGAAAACCGAAAATTTGCATGGAGGCGTGATCTTGGTTTTTAGTCATAGTAACAATCCGTTTGATTCTTGCAGGAAAAATGGTCAAAGAACCTCTACATTGCGACGATATGTTATGGTCGTACTGTTTGTTGAAAGCTGTATGTAAACACTGAAAGCTGAGAGTATCTGAGTCAGTTTTCTTCAATCATGTCGCGTAAAGTTCTCTGTAATTTGCCTGTAAAATTTCTCCTCTTAAATGGTTCTTCTGTAGAATGATGAGGAAAACAATGGGGAAGCTTGCCCGGCCCAGACACGGCCCGAAAGGGTCAAGAGTGAAACAGAGAAATTGTGAATTCTCATATTTATCTGATATATTGGTTACTACTTTTGATGGGCAATACCACGGTTCCTTGCCATTTTTGCTTTATTTCTTTTATGGTTTCAAAATGTTTATTCGGTTTTGCAATTTCATTTTGTTACAAATGGGTTAAAAAATGCTTGAGATTGATTTTGTACCATGTTATTACAAAGTTAGCTGCCATGGTTTTGGTATGGATTTAAGAAGTGGCTAACTGGTTCTTACTTCTTACAGAGGGGTAAGTAAAATATCTCTATCTTTATAATAATAAAAACTAGATGATTAATGTTACCTAAAAAAGTTAAGAAGAAAATAATACCCCTCATTTACAATCAACCACTCTCTTACTATGTGTGCTGAAACAGGTCACTGAAGAATTAAGAATTCATATCAAAATAACCATGTAGACATGTTGAAATAAAAATATATATTTTCTCATTTTCATCGGTTTTACGAATATTTATCAAGGTTTTTGTCGTGATTTTACTATTTAGAACGAAAGTGGCTATGCAGCCTGTTTAACCTGGTATGGCTGAACAAGGTTAGTCTTATTGGACGTTGTGGATACACAAATTTTGTAGTCAATCAAAGACCGTCACATGTCAAAATTTTACAGATATTATTAAATTAAATTATATTAATTTAATAATTATCTAAAAAGATAATGATAGATATCAAATCATGGTGAACCAATTAAATTGTACATTATAGGTCTGAGCCCATTAGAATTTTCTACCCTACAACTATAAATAGGGTCTCATTCTCCACCAAAATTCAGAACGCAAGTTCAAGGAGCAAGTGGGGTTCTCTCTAGCATTCCAAGGCGTTCTAAGGAGATCCAATGCATTCTAGCGAGATCCGAAGGCGTTCCTTGCAGTGCAAAAGGCTTTCTATGTCTATGCTGTTCAAAAGACTTTCTATGCATACTAGTAATATCCCCGTGCGATGCACGGTTTGTAAATGTAAATGAATAAATAATAAGAATTACATATGTATAGTTATAATATAATAAAATATTACAATTAATCTTACTATATAATATAATAGATCCGTCTATAAGTAGTAACTTTTAGTTTTTCCCGCCCAAATGCACTTGCTGTA
>JAUEKW010000033.1:833674-844575 GCA_032274785.1 Ajuga reptans
GTCTATGTGGAAGATAAGCAAGCTGTTACATTGAACGGAAGCAGATAAGCATTACCGAATCCCTTATTACCAAAAGGCAGACTTCAGAGAGTCCACTCATCCACCAAAACGACAAATTGTGGAGAGAAGGAAGAAAACGGGGTGGGGGTTGGAAGAAAAGGAATATACACAAACCTCTTCTTCTCCAAAGGAATGTCTTCTCCTCTGTCCTGGGCGGTGATGAAATTTTGGTGATTGCGAAGCTTTTGTAGATACAAGAATTAGTTTTGTCAGCCTCTGTATTCTGCTCATTAAAGCAGCTTTAGCTTCTTCCTCTTGTTCCAACCTTGACTGCAGTCGCACTTGACCATCTTCTAGCTTTGAGATTCAGATACCCACAAAGTGTTGTCAAAGTTAATAAAAATAAACCACTTCCTATAGAAGAAGACAGCACATATATGGCTTTGAATAATTCCAGCCTTATGGATGAATTAGGAGAAGAGGACCAAACATGATATTATTTACATAAACACGGAAAGTAACAGTCACCAGTTAAGCCATGAAAAAAAAAAATGTGTGGAATGTACATTGATGATAAGGTAGCTCGAACCAAGATAATGAATCCAAACACAGCCAGTATCTAAAATCACCAAAATGAACACACAGGGAACCACCTCAGCTGTACAATATATATTTACTTAGAAAACAGAAATCTGGCAGGTGCACTTTCTGTTGGAGTATGTCCCTTAAACCCATGCCCGCTTCAGCAAAAAGCCATTAATTGATTGGTAATGTATCCATAGATAGAGCTGGCTTAACCTGATAAGGGCTCAGCCATAAAACACAAAGCCCAGATCACATGTGTATTCTAAAAAGTAAGTCATTAAATGCTTCACTAAAGTTAAAGAAGACCCTTGCAGTTATTGGGGGTTATGTAATATTTGGCTGAATTTGGGTTAGGACTTAGCTGTTTTTGCTGCAACAGTTGAAATGAGCTGGTCATAGTCGTAGACACATAAATTCATAATAGAAAGAAAAATGGGATGAAGAGAAAAAAAAAAGTTCATGTTAGTATTCAGCAGTTTTTTGCACCATAGAAACTAACGGTTCTCAAGTCAAGACACACCATACCACAAGCTATTATATAGATTGCAGGGCCAAAACATATAAAAAGAAAGTATGTAGCACAAAAGTGCACATTTGAAGTACTCTTCTTATCAAGCAATGCAACAATAAGACATAAACCTGTTATCAGAAACAATACAATTCCAGATGAAACCTCGAAATTATACAAAATCACCTTTTGTTTTAGGAGCAGAATGTCGCCATCTGCACTGTTTTTCATTTGTGGAACTATAACTATGCCTCTTCTCAATTGTTCCAATTCTTCCTTCAAACAACGAATCTCATTTTGGTACTTTTTGATTAGTGATTTCTCATCAATTATCTGCAGGGTTCGCAGGATTACTTCACTGAGGCGGTAAAAAAACATGTGTAGCATTATTGAGATCTCTACTGGATATACCTTGTTTTGTGCTGCTTGAATTTCAATATGTTTTGTCCGATGCGCAAACTTCAATGTGTTATGTGTCTCCTCAGAATTGCTTGATGAGGGTGTTACTGTGCAAATCAGCTGATTTGAACATAAATAAGATAAGACTACATAATAAAAATTAGCACCAAAGTATAGCTTGCCACTCCAGAAGATTGTACTCTTATAGATAGAATTCCAGGACATATATACAATTTCCATTGTTAAGATAAGCAATACAGACACATCCACATACAATAACAATTAAGGTTTGAACTCTTACAGATACACGTCCATGACCACTAAGTGACGTCTGGAGAAGCCTCGTCAATTTGGAGTCCCTATAAGGTACGTGCGCAGATTTCCCATCCGTTAATTTTGAAATAACCTAGTGATACCACAGATTAGTCATCATTAGCAAATACTAGATTGAATTCACCAAAAATAAAAATTAGAAATGGTTGACGCCTAAAATAGTATTGTCTACTAAAATAATGGGTTGGCATTTAAAAACCATATTACACCTGAAAGAAAAAAAGGCTGAGAATTCTTGGTAATACCCATGGCTGGAAAGTGGAAACAAAAGTTTGGAAGACACAACTTCTTAGACATTTCTGTTTTCAGGTACATGCCAATCTTTGAGCATAATGTGTTCATCAATCAGCAAGTGTATGTCTAGGTGTGTAAGAGGGGGTAGTGTGGGGAAAAATATTCACTTTTGGGTAGCAAAGTTTGTTGGGTGTAACTGTCGACATAATAATACAATCACAGAGATTTGGCACTCACAGTTCCAAGAGTTAACAAGCTCTTATTGATGTAGGAACCTTCTTTTCTACGCAAGCCTGTTGTCTCAGCCCTTGAGCTCTCAGAGCCAGCCAAATCAATTAGGTTCTAAAAGTGTAAATCGAACATAAAAAAAGAGTTATATAAACAAAAAAACATCATCAGGACAAAGAGCAATAAGTTAAAATCTTCAACCATCTTTAAGAAAGCAGAGTTTGCATGAGAGAAAAATAAATACCAGCTGTGACAAGGTAACTGCATCGCCTTCACAGCTTTCACCACAAGGGCTACTCTCTACGGTCTGCACAGCAAACAGATTTACCATACTGCCAGAAGAATCATGGAATTGATAAAAGTAAAATGGCACTGGAGTTTGCATTACTACCCATTCAGAAAATAAATAACTATACCAGTGTGAAGATTGTATGACTTCTACTGCTTTGCAGATTAAAGTTCGTAGAGCCCACGTGTCTGTGCTCTGCAGCATACAGCAAGAACCGCATATATTTGTACGTGAAAAAAAGAAGGTACCTCGAAAAAATAATTACCTTGTGATTTCGCACAATAAATATATGATTTTGTAAGATTAGAAAAATGATGACAATTGTAGTGGATAGCTACATTCAGCAGTAACCATACATAATGGAAAACATGGGTGTCACAATGCACCAAAGAAATAGAATAACAAAACCCAGCTTTGAGGCCACTATGGAATGCTCAAATATTAGCTCATTCGGTGCCATATAGACTAGTCAACCATATTGATGAAGAAATTTTTATAGTTGAGCACATAAGCAATACTACATCAAAGAAGACTAAGTTTTACCTTCTCCTGCTGCAATAAGGGAGAGTGCATGGGCTGGGGATAATACGACTTCCTCCTTCACTCCTTCAACGAAGGTTCCCTGCAACAAATCAGGCAAACCACAATCCCTTGAATTCATACAGATAGAGCTTAAATGTTTCAACAAAAGGATAAAAGTTCCATATTCAACTATCCATGAAAACTTAATCGCCTCGTTTGACTATAAAAACACAAATCAACCTGAGTTCAGGTAACATAAATTGTTCTTTATAATATGCCTGCATTAGAAATTTAATCACACAGCTTAAACATAATTGATCATAGCTTAAAATACAATTGATCCTTGAATAAGCTATTGACAATTTGACACATTGGTGCTAATGAACTGGTCCTTAAAAGTCAGATTCGTTTCCAACTTTTTCTTATAAAATAAGGAGAAATAGAATGGCATAGAACTCCCATAAAATAATGTTAGAAGCTGGATATATCAGAAAGGAAATGAGGGCTCAGACAACTTAACTCATAGATAATATTATAGTAGATCACCCAATAAAATGATCAACAAAATTATCACCTGAGCATCTTCTCTAATTCTCAAATTTTGTCCAGCTGGATTCAGCAAGTCATTGACAACCTGAAAGCAAGGAAAGGTCAAAGAGCAATCAAGGTAATTATTTCCAAATTAAAAATTAAATAAATAAATACAAACGGCAAAGAAAAGAAAAACTAGTAACAGGAATATTAGCTATCTATTCTATTTTTCAAAGGAATTGTAACTTTATAGATCTCGGCGAGCAGCAACATACAGGTGAAAAAGAGAGTTTTGAAGAGATGCTCTCTGGAGTGGAATCAGCATCCACGATACGGTTGACAGGAGCAGAACAACAAAGAGAACTGATGACAGGTTTTCATAACTAATTAAGTAAGCAAATTGGAGAATATACCAGAGGCTGCAGCAATGGCAAAATTTTTAGAAGTACTATGAGTTGTGCTGCCAAAGTCAGATCATTGAACTCTGCATGCATTTGTATGATTTTGGATAATGATGGGTGGGGGGCTTGGCACCTAGCCAACATGGTTAAATTCTGATATCTGGAATGAATCCCATCATTCAAATATTCTAACCTCATTGTTCGTAATTACAGAAAGGTGGAGATTGGTTAGAGTCTAACCTCATTGTAGATTTCCAAATAAGAGACGCGGAGGAGAAATTCCCGACTTGGAGTCTGGCAAGTCACAGGACAAACAGTAACCGATTATTCCAGATTTTTTATTTTTTTTTTGAAAGATGCAATATAGGCCAATATTTGAAAAAATGCAATATAATAGTTGAAAAATGCAATATAGGTCAATAATTTCAAGTAGCCAAGTAATATCAAGTACCTCTTGAATAATGCTGAAAGCATCTTTTACAGCCAATGGGATGATGCCAGGAGACCTCTGATCCCCCTATTATATAAGAACAAAAAATTATATAACAATAATGATAACACAACAGCATCATTATTATAACAGTTTCTGAAAAAGTGATGAGCAAATGAGAGCAGCTCAAGGAGATAAAGACACATTTTACGTAGGTGATGGGTTAATAAGCTTAAGAATGCATGTGGTGTCGAAAAACACATGGATAATTGTTATTAGACGAAAACAAAGCAAAACACACATAAAAGTTCTGAACTTAAATCTCATGTCATTCATGACCTAACATGAAAATTCTAAGAAGAAAGCAGCGAACAAATTCCTTACATGCATGGTGTGAGTCTTCCCACTGCTAGTGACACCATATGCAAAGATTGTACCTACAAAAGGGAGGAGGAAACAAGAAAGAATTAAGAAGACAAATGCAAAACAAGAAAACAATAAAGGAGCGTTTTAGAGATCCATTACTTCTTAATAAAACACATTTACCATTTTCGTTGAGAAGTTTAGGTAAGGAATATTAGACCAGAACTATCACTTATCACCACTTCAATACAGCCAAGAATAGGTAGAAGCATGGTATCAAAGCAATACAAGTTTTGCAGTGTTCCGACGTGCAAAGATATTACCATTTAGCACATTATGAGGTCCATCCCAACAAGCTTGGTCAGACAGATATTACCAGCAGCAATAGATAAATAAACCAAAAATATATTTTGAGCCAATACAGTTCTGTCATACAGGATAACATTTACTTGTTTTATGGTGACAAAGTAGCTTACGAGTTTGGATGAAGTAGCTTCCACAAGTATATCTAAATAGAAGCAAATAATGGAATATACAACAGAGGTTCCAGAACCTAAAAGGCCTGAAGCAGAAAACTACAAACCGTTTATTCCTTCCATTGAACCATTAACAACATGCTGGGCGGCAACATCATAGACATGCCTTGTTGTGGTCGTAGGGCCAAACACTCGATCTGGAAAAAGAAAAAACAAATATCCACATATGAGTATCATTGAAGAAATTCAATGTTTAATAAAACATGCTTAAGTCAAGCAACAAACACCTTTGTTCATTTGTGCACTATGACTATGCATAGGAGTCTATAGATTAACAAAATAAAATATCCAATCTGAGTGACATGGCAACCAAAACTAATAAATATAAGTCGTTTGCTTGACAGAATAAATTTCAGAATGATTCACAAAACCAACAGTAGATACAACACAATGCAAGTAAACTTCACTTCAAACCAATTTTAATAGGCATAATGTTTTCTATTTTACCATATAGTATCAAAAAAACTATACCATATGCATAAGCAATTGACGGATTATGCTCATTCCTCACAATAGTATCCCCATCAGCATACCATGCAATCTCCTCTCCTTGTCGAATTTCCCTCTGACTGCACATGATTAACCAGAAAATCATTACAGAGGCTTACTAAAATCCGAACAGATAACGTCAGTTTCACGAATTTTGCTTTCATTTACCTGAGTGGGCGAAACCGCACAGTGACTGTAACATTTTCCTTAGATCTCTCAGTATCCAAGGGAACACTTTCTGAGTAAAAGTACTGAGGTTTACTTCGAACAGACGATGATGCCGGCGAACTCTGGCCGTCTGTAGAAGGCTCCAGAAATTGACGAGACGATGACGTCGTCGATGACGTCAGCGAATTATTACTGAGTGCTGCTCTTGGACTAGGTTTTTTCGGCTTCAATCCTTGTCTAGAAGCCATCAATTTACCTTTAACAGCATAAAAAGCACAGTCGAATCAACAAATATTTTCACAAATTTCTTTCAAACGCTTTCAAGCCAGAACAACGAGAAATTGCCGATAAAAATTAACAAGCCTTTGGAATTGGAGGAAGGAACAATGCAGCTTCAAAATAATTTACGCCAAAAGAAACAATGCAGCTTCAGAGTATTAATTGAAAGAAATCCTAAAAATTATAAGACGAACTTCACAAATTCCACAATGAGATTCAATAAATCAGAAAGAAAAAATAAATTAAAAAAAGCACCTGAAATTACTAACTCCTCTTCAGCTCAGTACCAAACATTCATATATATAAAAACAAAACGACTGTCAATTTACATATATTGCTCAATCTGGGCTTACCAAAAAGCAAAATAGAAATTAAAATAAGTATATCCAGATCTTTTCAAAAGATCGGGTGAGTTGCTGCGCAAACATCATCATTGTCTTTATCATCAACGATGAATATTCACAATCTTTTGATCTAAGTGTGAGAAAATATAAAAATCGAAAAGCTGAGAGGTAAAGATTGGGGATTTTACCCCTTTAATTAATTGCTTGCCTTGGAAGCGATGCCCTTTTATGAAAGGCAGGCATCAAGTGCTGAAGCAGTTGAACTTCTGACTCTCATTGGTCAATTTATGTTTTTTTAGAGAGAGAAATATATATATATATATATTATATAATAATAATAATATAATAATAATAAAGGAAAAAGAGAGTCGGGAGGAGTGATTTTGTGAAAAATGAAGATTGTAGAGAGAGAGAGAGTAATTTTACCGAAAAAGGTGGGACAGAAAGGGGACACCCCTAGTGCGTGACCAAACTGCCGCTGCAGTTGTGTACACAAATTTGTTTATAAATAAATTATTTATTATATTAGACAAAAACTTGTGTGAGACCGTCACACGGTGTGACGGTCATATGACGGAAAAAAATATCACCTATTTATAGTAAAAATGTCACTATTATTAAATAAAAGTATCATTTTTTTTTACAATAAAAGTATCATTTTTTTTGACAAAAAAAATATCACTTTTATTTGCAAAAGTATCAGTATTTTTAAAGTATCATTGTTTTCGGTAAAAATATCACTGTTTTGGGCAAAAGTATCATTTTTTCCTGTAAAAGCATATTCCGTCATACACTGTCGCACCGTGTGACCGCCACACGCAAGACTGGCTCTTATTATTATATGTGTTGCGAGTTATTTTCCTGTGTTGTTTATTTATGTGTATTAATATTGCATTTATGGGAATGTAAAAGCCGAATTTAAATTTGGCTGGATGCATTTTCAGTTATGAAAAATAAATGTTAGGAGAGAAGGGAGTGAAAAACGTTCTAACAAAAGTTTAAGAAAAAAATAATAATAAAAGAAAGTAACAAGTTGTCTTGTGTCTGTAGAGACTATAATTCTTTAGAGTCCTTGAATATTTCTGTTTATTTGTAAACTAAATACAACTATAGTAAAATTTTAAATATAGTTTTTTTTTTTTAGCAAAATCAGACTTTATAGAAGATAAGAAAAAATAGAATAATTGCACGGTGAAATGAACATGTTTCTGGAATAATCTCCACGTAATATTCAATTGTGTACTTTTTGGCAACTCATCACAAGAATCTTGTGCGGCATGGCCCATGGATGTGGCAATTCGGGCAGTCCGATTTATTTGATCCAGCTTTTCGGCCAACGCCATACATCGGGATGGGATAGGATCGGTCGGGTTGAAATTTGATCGGACCTAAAATTAATCGGTCCAGCACACCTCATCCCCCTATAATAAACTAAGATTTTCGGGCTGGTCCATGGTCCATCGGGTCGGGTCTATCATGCCAAAATTTTCATGGCCCAGTCCGTCTAACAAAATCAGTTCGTCCGACATTTTAGGCAAGCTGAATTTTATGAATCTTAGATCGAGGTATCATCAGATCCAACACGACCAATCTGATGGGTCAATGGCCCAACGGACTGTGAGTCAGCCCGACAATCTTAGTGAAGCTAAAGGGGGATGAGCTGAGACGAACTTACTAATTTTTACTCCGATGAAATTCAGCCCTCAACAGATTGGGTCAGACCGGGCTAGGCGGCTCGAATTTGCCACCTCTAATCACTATACATTTGGTTAGATGATTAGCATCTGTTACAGATTATCACCTTCCAACAGAAATCCATATGATGAGTGACCAAAATTGAGATCCCACTTTGACAAAAATAGGTAAAATAAGGCACATCTTCACTGTCTTTCAACAACAATTAACAATTTATTACTTTTAAAATGTTGTTCTAATTAAGGTACTGTTTTTTCATTATGAAAAAATTACATTTATCTTGATCTTGAAGAAAACTTATTATCTTAAAAGACATGGATAGGGAAAAAAAATGTTCGTTATGCAAATTAGTTGTGAAGAAACAAGCTGTTGAAAAAACAAAAAAAAAAACAAAAAAAAAAGTAGTATTTTTTTTTTTAACTTCTTAGATTCAAATATTATGATGTGTGTGTCTGGTTTTGGGTTTGGTTTATTTATATTGAGCGTAGTTCTTAGTGAAATAGCTCAAACTTTATATTTTTTTATAAGAGCCAATGAACCATTTTTTCTACTTAGATTATGTTAAGCACATATGAGGTGTTTTGTGGTTAGTAAAATATTTAAACCTATTAATCGTACTTATAAATACCTTAGCGTGAATCATTATTTCCTACACTGATAATAAAATATAGAGTTTTGTTGAGACTTTTGTCATTAGTTAATTTCTCAATGATACATAACTGGCCCATCTTATCGAGCTAGTATCATATGTTGGGTCGGTCGGAATTTCATTAGACCAAAAACTTATGGTCCTAACTCAACTCATCCCCTAACATCTACAGAGATCATTGAACTAGTCCGTGGCCCATCAAACCATTGACTCATTGAGTTGCCTGATAATATTTCGGGCATGAATTTATCGGACTATTAAATAGATGAAAACAACATTTGAAAATAAATGAACGACACGATAAAATACAATACCAGCTCATTTATGTACCATATTTATTTGCAGCCCTACTTAGATTATAACCTAATTTAATTTTATTGAATATTTTCTGGTGGGAGTATTTGATTAGTATAGTGAGGTAGATAACAAGAATTAGGTACTTTAATTATTATTGGGACCATATTATCTGCTTTATCTAACCCATTTTTCTTTTCTTAAATGATGCAAGAAAATGATTGAACAACTGCATACCGACACTAATTATTCTAATAATTTCATTTGAGTATGTAAATTAATAAAGTTTCATGAAAAAATATTTTGAATTATTTGAACTGCTTTTTATTAAGATTAATATATATCTATTTCACTTCTTTCTCTAAAAGATTTGAATTAAACCTCCTATTCAAATTAACTAAGCAACTTACATTTCGTTTTCTTTGATTTTTTTTCTGAATTATTCTAAAATTATTTTTATTTCAATCCGTTCTAACTTCAAAAAGATAAACACTTAAATAATATCGTCTTACAGATTCCTTTTCGTAAAACGAAAATTACTTTGATCATAAGAAAATATTACCTTTTATGTGAAAAAATGTTACTTTGAGTACTAACTTTTATACAAAAGCAATAGTACTTTTTAAAAAGTAACAATTTTTTTGTGATAGATGTAATCTTTTTTATTGTCAAACGTAACACCTGATAGAAACGATTCGTGCCTTTTGGAATACGGTTTTACACAAGTGTTATTATTTAAAAAAAATAGGGTTAATTACGGTAAAATCCACGACCTGTTTGGTCAATTATTATTTACAACATGACATTTCAACGGTAACATATAAATGCACAAACTTTATAATTTTTTTAATTTAATTCACCAAAGCAAGTTTTGGGCTGGAATACAGGATTGAGATTTTGACCCCCTATAATTAGCATACATGTAATTGTTCAAATTCTTTTAACCCGTAATTATAGAAACCTACATTATTTTATTATTAGACCTAACCATTAAACGTTACACTTTTTATTTAATTAGGGATTTAGAATTATAGTATGATTAAACATCTGCAGCTAGGATAACAAAAATCTCAATTTCGGACTCCACATCAGTAATTAAAGCCAAAAACTTGCTTAGCTGCATCGAATTGATAAATTTATCAAAGTAATGTATTCCTATATTATGTTTAAAAAACCATGCTGTAAATGAGAATTGACTCAAAGGTCGTAAATTTTCAATTCAAGTAGTTATGCATTGTTTTGTAAAGGAGTAGTTTGTCACCTAACCATCTTTATCAATAGTACAAAAGTCCATCTCAATCAATGATCTAATATGCCAAAAATATGATTAGGTAGTCATATTATTCTATGCTCCTCAACACTGCAACAAATTAAGTTGTTGACAGCACACACACTTGAATAAATGTGCAGAAAAAGTTGTAAATATGCCCCATATGAGAAAATAAAATAAATTATAAAAGAAAAATAAAGACTGAGTTTGATTGCGACTTGAGGTGGGTGGAGCACTGTTGGCTGGGCCAAGTAGACTGGACCAAGTAGGCTTGGGGAAAAAAGGTGTGTTTGGTAGTTTTTTGTTGAAGTTGAAAAAAGTGATGTGATAGATGTAAGATGTGTTAGTAGTTGA
>JAUEKW010000033.1:861255-878667 GCA_032274785.1 Ajuga reptans
TCGAATATTCGTCAAATTTCACGAATTCGAATTCGAAACCTTAATATTCGCTTCGATTCGATTCGTTTACAACCCTACCTCTGTCCCATAATAAGTATCGTTTAAAAAAATTGATTGTCAAAAAATAAGAGTCATATTTCAAAAAATAATGTCTTAATTTGCTACTTCAAGTAAAAAAATTATTTTTTAAATTTCACAAATTAGTTTAATTAAATATAATTGAATAAGTCAAATAAAAAAATATATATATTATGCAACTAAAAGCCGTAGTTTACTTTTCCATTACTTCTTATATGCAACTAGAAGCTAGAATTTGAAAGTTACGAGAGGATCGCTTTTAGCTGGTTATAGATATTCTCAATTTAAAATCACTTTAACAAATATTTCACTACCCACTATTTGCAATTAACGACTTTTTTTTATCAAACGCTACTCACTTTTACTATTAAACAATCACCGTGATCATTATATTAAATCACTTCTTTAAGAACGTAATTTTCTGCAAGCACCCCCATAGTGTGACCGGCTCAACACAAATTACTAGTTATCTACGGTGGACATATTACTATGTATTTAAATTTCATAATAAGAAGTAAATCATCTTATCCAAAATTTAGGGATAAAATCTTAACACATCAATGGTAGTCACCTTAACATGTCCACGGTGAGTAAAAGAGTAATTCTGGTAAGATCATACATAATTCCTTTAAACACAACTAATTCTACCCTACTCGGTAAATATTACCCAAATGAACTATACATCATTAGATTGAATGTGTAAATGTAAAATCAAATATTAATATTATTTTAATTAACATTACACTAATTCAATGGTATATAACTCATTCGAGTATTACTCATCTCACGGAGTGAGGTACAAAAAACTAGGGGTGTACATGGTTTGGTTTGAACGGTTTATACAACATATTATAAACCAAATCATCTGTTCGGTTTGTTAAATTTTGACATCCAAACCAAACCAAAAGTTCATGAAACCAATGATTTCAGGTTGGTTTGGTTTGAATAAAATATATTTAGTTTCGGTTTGAACCATGACTTTTGGTTAAATTTTATTTCTTCAAGATTTAAACAAAAGTACTAAATTTTCTTATAATATTTGTTCGTAATAAATACTAACGGGATTGACATACGCTAATACTTTGGTTAAACGATGATGGAAGAGAAGAAAAAAAATAGTGGAGTTTATTAGGAGTTTTGCTGAAATTTCTAAAAAGAATATCTCAATATATATATATATATATATATATATATATAATCTTGGTGATGATGGAAGAAAAAAAATTAGTGGACACTAATTTTTGGTTTGAATTGGTTGAATTGGATTGGTTTGACCGGTTTATAAGAATTTTTGTACAGTCTTACAAAAAACCTCTAGACACTAATGTGTATGTGTGGACTTTAAAATCACATATCCCAAGTTACATTTGTTTATAAGTTGAGTCTATTTTTGGGTTGATTAGAGGAAAACAAAAAAAAAGAACATTGCCAAAATTAATTCCCAGGTAATGTAAAAATAATTTACCTAGAAAAAACCTCTAAACACTAATGTAAAAATAATAAATTTAAAATATATACCTTTTTTATATAAGTAAAGTAATATACATGCAGTGGGTTAAAGCCAGATTTAGTAAAATTCGCTGCCCGATTCCAAGCAGACAATACCAGTTTGATTAGGTTTTGAACTTGTCCTATAACTCATTTGATGGTTTTTATCGGCCTTACACGAAGTAGATTTAGTGCGGGTTGAGGTTTCGACCCGATTCATTACCATTTCTAGGTAGTAATATATTTCCAAATTGACCTCTTTGTTACATTAACTCAGTGCTGTACATTTCTCGTGAAGCTTTCCAGCACATGTAATGTAACATCATACTCTCTCTCTTTCCCCTCTCTGAGACAGACATATTCACACACACACACATTGACAGAGAACAAAACACCTGACCCGTGAAAGTAGTTACCTAGACATCGTACAATTCTTCTTTCGTCATCTGCATTTTCTTTCTCTCTATCTCTGCGCACCTTGCTAACCACCATCTTATGCTTTTATAGCTTTTGTTCTTTTCTGCTGCTTTTTTAAAGCGCTTAAACTTTAAAGCTGATTTTAGTGTCAATTCGGTGGGATATGGTGTCTGCTCTTGATCAGGAAGTCTTGAGCTTACAAAAAAATTGAATTTTTGCTCATTTTCCCCTAACATTGCTGTTTATTTCTTTCCTAGTTTTGTTACCGGTTTTCTGCCTTTTTGGTGTTTGATTAAATGCCTCTTTGAGCTCCCTCATTTTCAAGAACTTTGAGATGGGCCATTTTTGTAAAGGTGAAAGCTTTCTTTTCTTGGTTCTTAGTTTCTTTATAATGTTCTCTGAGATATAATCTATCAGGTACCTCTTGTTTTGAGCATAGATTCACAGAATATTTATGCTACCCCTTTGTTCTTTATGAGTTGATAAAAGGGCATCTTCTATTTCTCCCCCTTTTCCCAAAACCAGAGGCAACCCTCTCCACACACACACACAGAAGAAAAAATATGCAATTCTTAAGTTTGCTAAGTATTTTGCTATTTGGGTTGCTTTCAAAGTGTGAACTTGTGATTACCGATGAGCTGCTCAGTGATAAGGCAACATTATTAACTATTGGAAAAGAGCTTAAACTGTCTGGATGGAATGGGAATAATACCTCAGACCATTGCACATGGCCTGGAATATCTTGCAGCTCAAACAGTTCATTAGTGGAGAAGCTTGATCTTTCTAATCATGGGCTGCAAGGTAATCTCACACTAATTTCTGAGCTCAAATCACTCAAATATCTTGATCTTTCATACAACAACTTCCGTGGTGTTATTCCACCTGTTTTCGGCAATTTATCCGAACTCGAGTTTCTTGATCTGTCGTTTAATAGCTTTAGTGGATTGATTCCTCCGGATTTGGGTAGGCTTAGAAATCTTAAGGCATTGAATCTTTCTAATAATATGCTGATGGGGGTGATTCCTGATGAGCTTGGGGCTTTAGAAAAGTTGCAGGATTTGCAGGTGTTTACAAATAGATTGAATGGTTCTATCCCACATTGGGTGGGTAATTTAACCAACTTAAGAGTTTTAACGGCCTACGAAAATGAGTTGGTTGGTGTGATTCCGTATGAGTTGGGTTTAGTTTCTGAGCTTGAGTTGTTGAACCTTCACTCAAACCAATTGGAGGGTTCGATTCCTGATGCGATTTTCGCTATGGAAAAGCTCGTAACTTTGGTTCTAACTCAGAATAGATTGACTGGTAATATACCCGAATCGATTGGGAAATGCAAAGGCCTCTCAAGTGTTAGAATTGGTAATAACTATTTGGTTGGGGGTATTCCTAAAGAAGTTGGTAATATAAGTGGCCTTACTTACTTTGAAGCAGATAATAATAATCTTTCAGGGGAGATTGCCGCAGATTTTTCGAGATGTTCAAATCTCACTCTCCTTAATTTGGCTTCAAATGGATTCAGTGGAAGAATTCCTCCGGAATTTGGCTTACTTAGTAATCTGCAAGAGCTGATTGTTTCTGGTAATAATCTGTTTGGAGAAATTCCAATGTCGATTCTTGGGGGCAAGAATCTGAACAAGCTTGATTTGAGCAATAATAGATTCAATGGTACTATACCAAAGGGAATCTGTGAAGCATCTAGACTGCAGTTCTTGCTATTGGGCCAGAATTCGATTGGAGGAGAGATACCAAACGAGATTGGAAACTGCGGAAAATTGCTCGAATTGCAATTAGGCAGTAACTATCTGACTGGAAGTATTCCTTCTGAGATTGGTCATATCAAGAACTTGCAGATTGCCCTTAATTTGAGCTCCAATCACCTACATGGACAGCTGCCTGCAGAACTAGGACGACTTGATAAGCTCGTTTCCTTAGATATATCGAATAACCAGCTGAGCGGAAGCATTCCAGCGGCACTCAAGGGGATGATGAGTTTGATTGAGGTCAATTTCTCAAACAATCAATTCAATGGCCCGATACCATCTTTCACTCCGTTTCAGAAAAGTCCAAATTCAAGTTTTCTTGGAAATAAAGCGCTCTGTGGCGAGCCTTTGGGCATTTCATGTGATGATTCTGCTCAAAATTCTTACCACCATAGGGTTTCTTACAGGATCATATTAGCTGTTATCGGTTCAGGTTTAGTTGTTTTCGCGTCTGTTACTATAGTTGTGTTGCTGTTTATGATGAGAGAGAAACTTGAGAAAACTGTGAAACACGAGGGAAGTGAAAATGGGGAGGTCTGTAAAAGTGAAAAGCCGGTTATAACGGCTGGAAACGTGTTTGTTGAGAATCTAAGACAAGCTATAGACTTCGAAGCTGTAGCCAAAGCCACCATGAAAGATTCCACGAAGGTCAGTACTGCAACATTCAGTAGTGTTTACAGAGCAGACATGCCTTCTGGAATGGTCCTGTCTGTAAGAAAACTGAAATCAATGGACAAAACTGTAATACAACATCGGCACAAGATGATGAGAGAGGTCGAGAAGTTGAGCAAACTCAGCCACGATAACTTGGTTACACCTATCGGGTTTGTGGTGTTTGAAGATGCTTTGCTTTTGCTGCATCACCATTTTTCAAATGGGACATTGGCCCAGTTTCTTCACGATCCGGAGAAGAAGCCCGATTTGAAGCCCGACTGGCCTTCAAGACTCTCCATTGCCATCGGAGTAGCTGAAGGGCTGGCGTTCCTCCACCATGTGGCTATTATTCACCTCGATATTTCTTCAGGCAACGTGTTTCTTGATTCTAATTTGAATCCTCTAGTTGGTGAAGTTGAAATATCGAAGCTCCTTGATCCATTGAGAGGGACGGCTAGTATAAGCGCTGTTGCTGGTTCATTTGGATATATTCCTCCAGGTATTTTCCCTCTGAAAAAGTATTAATCATATGTTTTTTGGTTCCACTTTAGGTTTAATTGCCCAAAATAATAATAATACTAATAATAGTTGCAAGATCTTGTTGCTTTAGCCAATTCTTTTGAAATTGCAATTTAACCGTGATTTTGTAAATCAAAACGATGAAATCTCACAAAGGTTTGAACTTTTTCGGCTACTAGGTCCACCGAATACCATCATGAGCTTCATCTAACACAAGATCATTTATTTGAACTTGTGTAACAGAGTACGCATACACAATGCAAGTGACAGCACCAGGTAACGTATACAGCTACGGTGTTGTCTTGCTTGAGATCCTCACAACTAGACTCCCAGTAGACGAGGCCTTTGGTGAAGGTGTTGATTTGGTGAAGTGGGTCCATACTGCCCCTGCCAGAGGGGAAACACCCGAGCAGATTCTTGACGCAATGCTAAGCACCGTTTCATTTGGTTGGAGAAAAGAAATGCTTGCGGCTCTCAAGATAGCGTTGCTCTGCACCGACAGCACGCCAGCCAAACGACCCAAAATGAAGAACGTGGTAGAGATGCTACGGGAGATTACGCAAGATTTGGAGAAGTAGCCTCCACTTGAGTACGTGTTCTAACCCTCTCATTAGGAACTTGCTGAAATGATGAATGTTGTAACCCCTATGTAGGAAATATTAGATGGAGAAAATGCTATTTGTTTTCTATAGTAGGGTGTTTGCTGCCTGTGAGTTGCAGAAGCGCAATTTCGAATGTCACTAGCCACAAATCGGTGTTTTCTTGTGCAAGTGCAACTAGGGGTGGCTTTTCACAATCGGGTTCAGGTGCCTGACCCGACCCACTCAGGTTTTATGCAATCGGGTTGGGTATTTTAAAGGTCCTGTGGTGCTGAATTATATCTGCACCCGGCCGGTACCTATCCGGGTTTTTACCAGGTCGGGTTTCTTCGAGATTTTTGGGTACCCAACTTAAAAAAAAAAATCAGCAATAACTTAAGAGGAAATTGAAGGTACCCGTTTTCTCCAAAACCCAGCTTCCAAACTGAAGGATCTCCACAAATCCGACCCGTTAACCCGAAATCCAACATGATCCCATCCCTAAGTGCAACTCCCAAGACTTTGAACCGTATTTTCGTATGCCACTCTTTTTGTTGTTGCGTGGTAATTACACAAGGTCCGAACTATTATTATCTAAAAATTCATTCGCATAGAAACTATTTTGGCTCTGATATAGGAAGCATCGATCTATCCCCTGAGAAGCCGACTATGAGCTCTTAAAAGCGGATGAATAATACATGAGACATCGATCTAGCTAGTTCCTGGAAATTCACAGAGTAGGTCCCACCTAGTTATCGTCTAGTGCATAGCACCTTCTAGAGCATTGCTCAAGAACATAAACCATGATAAGTCCAAGCAAAAACTTCACCAACATAAAAGTTAACCACACTAACAAATCAACTCATCAAAACGCATGATTATAAATGAAAAACACAATCCTCTTAAACTCTACAATTATTACCAGTTATGCCATGCAGCATAACACGAAAAAAAGGCACACCCACACCATAGTCGCTATCGAGAAAGCTTCTTATCTACAGCTAATAGCCAATTTATGTTAATGCTAAACCCGCTGATGCTATTTATTGACCGCGCCCCTATTCTCTTTCTAAAAACAAAGAATCTGATAGACTTGGTAACCAAGCAAAGAGCTAATACTTATTGATCAATGTTGGACTTGACGATGAAGTTTTGGCGTCGGACGGGGTTGATGACGACTGGGGGACCTGCAGTGCGGGGCCACGCCTGGAACTTCTGGTCAGTCGCCTTCCGCCATTCGTCACAGACAGTTTTCGGAGTGGTACCTACAAATGAAAATGTTGCTAGAACATCAAAAACTTCTATACGAATGAAAATAACTGAATTCATACCTCCAAAGATCTTCTGGTCAGCAATCAAACTGTCAAAAACGTATGTAATAGCAAAGGTTGCCAATACAGAAGGTATAGCGTATCTAAATCCCATTCTGATCAAAATCTGCAGAATTCATAACAAGAACATCCAATTAAACATCTTATTGGACAATGGATCAAATATCACTGGAAAATGGTGAGATTTCTAATTTCTGATGGCCCGAGAACTGAAATGGCTAAAATATAAAATTTAACTGGATCAATAACATCTTTTGTTTTTAAAATAACTAGAATGCAAACAGACATTTTTAACGGGACAAATTTTGTTTTTTCTCCGGAAAAACACACATACACACACAATTTACAGGTTTCTTTGACATAATAACCATGATAACCAGTGCAATTTTTACCAGGTAAAGGAATGTAAGTAAAACACACACACACACACACATAATGCGAGCACCTCGAGCAGCAAAAGAGGGGTCCAGAAACCCTAAATCGAGATATTATCAAATGCTCTCTAATTCAGATAAAAATATGTAAATTCTATGATGAGAATTCATGAGAAACCGTAGAAATCACAGTTTCAATTCAGAATATGAGAAATCGAAACCATAACAACCCGATTCAGACGAATAAGCGAGGAAAACACATCTACACATTCATACAGCTACTCATATACATACATTAGGAATGCAGATAGAGAGAGAGAGAGAGAGAGAGTTTTAACCTTGATCGGATTCTAGAGGGAGAATCAAAGCGAGTATAAAAACACGATGGATGATTCACTTAAAATGGTGCATAGACAAATATGGCGCTTTAGTCTGTCAAAGTTCAAACTTCAAACGGTTCCGCAAATGAAGATCAATTCTGTTAACTGTTGACCTGGTTTCCTTCCAAACCGATCAAATAAAATTAGTAGATGCATACAATATAATTTTTTAATATTAAAACTTAATTACTTAAAATTTAAAGAAATCCAACAATTCTATTTAGGGAATAAAATTATAATTATAAATAAAATGATCATTAATAAATTGATTTTTTTTATGTTAAATTACATAACTATCTGACATATATCTTAAACATAATCAATACCAATAGATGAGCCAATAAAATACACACATGGAACATATCAAGTAATTCAAATATCCGAACATTATTAAAATACCAAAATGGTAATAAAAAAAAACTAAATTATAATATTATTCTTTTCCAAAAAAATATTTTTGCGTAACAAGCATACATTTTCGTTTCACATAAAAATATTTTAAATATAAATTTATCATATTTGATATAACAAAAAGCATTTTATGTTTAAACAGTATTTCAATTATATAGATCATGAAAAAAAATGAGTAATTTGGTATATTGTTTTTAAAAGAAAAAAAAAATCGGAATTGTGACAAAAATGTTATAAGCCTTTATTTGAATTAACCATTAATTTCAATCTACCAGTAGATGATTGGATCACTCGACTTGGTAGTTACCAACTCGGTAGAATAGAATTAGCTAATCATATGGCTCCGGTAGAAAAAGTCAAGTACCAATTATTTGAACTACAAATATCTCATGAATTAAGTATTCAAGAATTAGCGACATAATAGTACAATCCCGCTCCCCTACCTGCTATGAACACAAATTAATATGATCGTAGATACTAGAAATGATTATCATTACCACAACATTTAGACTCAAAATAAAACAAAAGGGGGACATAAATACGGATTTCTCATTACAATCATAAGAACATAGTACAAGACATTTGAAGTGGGTTGGGTCGTAGAAATTATAGCTGGCAGTATCATCATGCACGACCCAATGGCCCAACTGATCCCCATCTGACCCGACAAATCTTAGTTGTATTTTAGGGGAGGAATCGGACTTTGCTCAACATTTTTTGACTAGACAAAATTTCAGCCTAGCTCGACGTACTCGGCTAGGTCGGGACAGGCGGCACGAATCGCCACCTCTAAGTCATAACTACCAACTCTCCCAACTAAAAATATTCCATAGATCAAGTATTCAAGAATCAAGAACTTAATAATAGTAATACCAGAAATATCACCATAACATTTACACTCAAAGTAAAACAAAAGGGGGAACATAAATACAGATTCCTCATTACAATCACAACAACAAGATCAAAACTCAATCTGATATTCAGCTCACCAACATGCCATCTTCTAAAACTAGAACTACAAAACCCTCTCATCACACCCCCTGCTGCCATTAATTCGAGACGCGAAACGCAAGCCAACGCCGATTTCTTATTGCCAGAAAGCCAAAGCGGTTACACTAGCATTGTGAGCCTGTGATCTCTCTCTCTCTCTCTCCCTGTACATAGTGAGTGATACAGTGTGATGGCCCGAAAAAAGGTACCTAAAAGCTTTCGTCCCGTCTTTTCAGCAGCCCGCTGCTTTTAAGAAGTTGTCGTACGGGCTTGATGCTGGCAACCGGAACGAGCTCTGGTAATGCTGGGCTTCAGCCGCACACGGCCCTCCAGCCCCCATGCCGAGTCTTATTTGAACTCCGGGTATGTTCTGATCCAAGAACGACACGTCGCCCTGCCAAGTATAAAGATTATATAGGAAAACTTTCTAACCGTTTAAGATGCAACTGAAAAGCCATCTTCCATCTTTGCCCAAAAGGTGGCTATATTACATTTATCTATATCAGAGGTGGCTATTCAGACAACTCAGGTGCCATATGTCGGTCCGGGCCAGCCCAAAATTCCGTTGGGTGGCAGCCTGAATTGCCACCTCTACTAAGAGGTAGAAAGCCCATATTTACTAGAAGGGAACATAAGGTAAACTATGAAACCTCATGCTTTATATGCATATGGTTTGTCGAAGAGACGTACCTTATGTAGACCGCCATCATGCAACGACGTCTGCTTGTTTTCTTCAGGAACTTGTGTCAACACACTCCCATTTTTATGATTGAAGTTTATAAAATTACTAATATCCTGTTGCTTTGCCATCGAAATTGTCTCACAGTGATTCGCCATTTCTCTGTAGGATGCATCTGGGCGACTGCTAACGGATATTCTGGTTACATTATGCGCCGTTTCCAAAACCTGTGCAATCATACAAAATTAATACTTGTATCTGATCTGGTCGTTGTTCAGTAATTCATAAATTGATGATAACTCACAGATTCTAGAAGCTGATCAACACTGAGGAGACTGGGAAATTCAATAACCAATGAATTCTGATTGCTATGTCCGCTTGCGTCTGGAGCAGAATCATCGTCCAGTACGAAGATTGAGGCTGCCTGCGCCGTGGAAAAAACACACAATAAGATCTCAAAGTACAAAAACATTCCACAGTTATTTCTTACTTTAGTTTTTACCTTCTCTAGAAATTTAGTATTGCTTGAGCTCGATTTATGTCTTCCCTCTGGGCTATCGTCGAACCACTGCCCTTTGAGAGATCCCAATTCATCAGGCATAAATTCCTCTAGCAATTTTTCTCTTGTGGTGGACACTTCCGACTGTGCGAAATAGCATCAAGACAGTGTGACAATTAGAAACGACATCATTAACGAACATTCCTTTATATATAATAATGTTGTAAAAGTCGCTAGTCCCTAGTTGGACGGCAGACTAAGGTCTAAGCGAGGCAGACATGATTAGGCAGGAGGAATCGGGGAAAAAAGGATAGGCTGCCAATGGGAACCTAGTGGCGTCTACTAGTCGGGGTTTTTTTTGCAACAGAGATATATACACATAACGAAATTTGAAACTTACCCCTGGTAAGTCATCCAGATGTTTAACTATAAGAGAAACAAGAGATTCCGTTGTCTGTTCGTCACTGATTTTGATTTCCGAAAAACATTTCAAAGCTGAGCTGTCGTCTTCTTTGGATCCATACGCGATTTTTTGACATTCAATAGCCTGCATCTTCGAATCGTCTACCAGACACAAAAATGGATCCACCTGACACATACAAGAAAAATGCTTAGAGATTTATATACATATGTGACTTCGATTTTGGAGAACATTGAAATTATGTACGCAGAGAATTGATATGCTGCCACCTGCTTACGCGGCAGTTTTTTAAATATCTTACATCAGTGCCACATAAGCAGATGCTCACAGAACGCTCACTATGAGAGACGAGAAACCTACTGCTTTAGGGCAAATAGAGGCTTTGGCACTTGCAGCAACAGGAAGGACGTTGTAAGCCTTTGATGAAAAGACGATCATACAATTTGACAGTACAAAGAGGGACCTGCGACGTGAAGGTGGCAGTGACCCTGGAAATCGAGTCATACGTGTTGTGAGGGAAGTTCTGTTAATATTAATGTAACTTCTGAAACGAATCATAGTAATAAGTTAAACATTATCATCTTTAAAGAGGATTCATTGTGACTTTAATAGACTCGCTCGAGTGATTTTCTTTTACCAAACTAAGCAAATTCACATAGCAGGTTACCTTGTCCGTTGAGAGAAACATTCCTTAGTGAAAACGCCAGCTGAAAACTTCGAATAAGCGCATCAAGGTAGGAGGTCTGTAGCGTAAAATACGAAAAGAAATTTAATACTGTGTGATTGAAGAACAAGAAAGAATTGTACAGGAAGTTTTAGAATATTACCTTGGCTCGAGAAAAGAGCAACACCAAGCTGTAAGTGTGAGCTATAGCAACGTAATCCTCAGGCGTGTTTGCAGGAGAAATCGATTGTAGCCAAATAGACGAAAGCAGCAAATTTATTTGGTGGCTGCTCAATCTAAGAGGAACAGCTTCCTGAAATTCAACCGTAAAATATTACATGATAGAACGATCAAAACTATAAGGTTTGCAAAAAACAAAAGGAGACTAACCATTTCTTTATTTGACTTCGCCACAGAATCTTCATCGGGTGCAGGTGAACTTCTCAAGCTATATACTCGGCTGTAGCTCGACTTAATTTTCTCCAATACTCCACTGTTATTGTTTCTCGTTTCAAGTTCACCCGAAAATTTTACTTCGCTGGTACTTTCCTTGTGATTCCTCTGATTCTTCAGCTTCTGAAACAGAGCAGCAGACGAAGAAAACACAGAAACAGTTCGTGAGAGAGTTCTTGGAAAGATAATGTTCTTTTTTGCGTCGGAGATGATAGTGTCTGATTGAGGCGCAACGGAAGACGGCACGAGGACGACAGAGAATATCTGATGAGCTCCAATGCGCGTGTCGTGGTCCGGGTGAAGCATAACTGGAAGTAACTGATGAAACAAAGACTCCGGGAAAGCCTATAAATAGCAAAAGTAAAGTATACGTGAGAGAGAGAGAGAGAGAGGCATTGATTTGTTCGTTTTATAGAAGGCCTTGCCTTGTTTTTATACGTCAAATTTGGCAACGAAGCTATTATCTGAGCAGTACGATAGACAGCAGAGATAGTAGTTCGAGCAATAAAAGTAGCGCTCGGTATGTTCTCCAACATAGTAGCCATCACATCAAGGATCAGGCCTGCATCTCCAACCTTTGACGATAATTCAACGAGACATTCATCGATTGCTTGATGAAACTTTTGGTTCCACTTAACCGTCTCTTCTCCTTTGTTGGCGTCGTCAAGTGGAGAATGTATGCATTTACGCAAATGTTTCATGATATCACTAACAGCACTGACTATGGCTACTGAAGACTTGATCTTTGTGAGTCGAGCGAGGGCAGTGGCAACCTGAACAATGTCAAGCTGCATTTCCGGTTGCTTAACGACATTCTTATGATCAAGATGCTTCACTAATATCGACAGCAGAAAGTGCGTGTTCTGCCCTGCACAATCACAAGTAGACATCGTTAGTCGTAAAGTGGGCCTCAGACTGGACAATAGTCGAAAAACTTGAAGAATTGACGCTAGAGTAGGTCGCTTGTGAGACTGTCTCACGTGAAGGTCTTGCACAAGTGTTACTCAAAGTTAAATAACTGAAGACTGAAAAAAGGAAAAACAAACGGATGGGGCTCCGTCTCACGAAAATACATTCCATGAGACGGTCTGAAACAGAGTTCGCCTTGAGCCTAACCAGAATCATCCATCAAATGCTGCATGTCTCTGAGCACAGGAAAAGCTATCCCCTCTTTGGCAGTCCACAGATTCCCATTATCGAAATAACGGAACAAAGATTCAAGAACACGACGCATAGTAGTAGCCTCTTTCCCGAGCTTTGCCATGTTATGCAGGCAAATCCTAGACCAAAATCTCGGGTTCTTCAAGTCCTCTCTGCAAGGAAAACAAGATTCACTTACACACATCGCTATCAGATTGTAAACAAAGTGAAAATCATAGCCAAGTATTTACGGCGTCATATCGGGTTGTCCTTTATCGTTTACTATCGTTTTCCAAGAAGGAAGTCTCATTACAGCATCTGGTGAAGGAGAGACATGTCCCTCCGTTTTGTGAACTTCCTGCACCCAACGGTCTTCGCTGCCATCGGAGTCCTTGCCCTTACCCTCGTAATTTTCTAAGACAGCCGGAACAATCTGAGAAAATAAAAAAATGAGACGGTAAGAAATAGAGAAATATAAATCCATGAACTAGAAAATGTGAAACCATCAATATGATATTTTAATACGAACTCAACTGTACTGAACTGAATAGAAACATGACAATAACATCATATGGTGGAAAAACCAAAAGAACATATATTAGAGACCACAATATACTTCACCATTCAGCTCAACGGCGTGCAATTTATAAAACCGAATTCTAGAGAAGCCAAACGATGATAGAAATTATAAAGTTCAGAAAATGCAATCAAGAAACGAAACTTTATATAGCTTGTCGAAAAAAAAAACCCTTACATTATCAAATTCAGCTGAAATGTGGGAGTTTTCACCCATCAGCCAAACCTGTATGACGAAAGAACACATAAAGAATTAAACTAACAAACGATGTAAATGTCCAGGTGGCAAAAACTTCTATAAGACCTTCTGACGGTAAGATGAATAGTTAAATATGCTCAACTATGTTCACTGTGTCGATCATATTTACGCATATTTGACTATTTGACCAACCGTCTTACCATAAGGCGGTCTTATAGGAGATCACCTCCATTTAAATCTATATCCACATTTTTTCTCCAAAGCTCCAATAGACTCAGATTTAATGAAGAATCGAAAAAAGCAAGTGAGAGAGAGAAAACACCATAGAAGACAGAGCTTGCAGCCCAGCTGTCCTTAAATTTTGTGCCCTCTCGTCGTCTCCGACTTCTTGGGCTAGTTGGCAGAGTTTTGGAATGAATCCATCAAGGGTAAACATGTAAATTCCATCGTTCTGGAGACAGAGAAGAGTTGCATCAGTCTACTGAAGATTATGAAGCTAAAGTAGCAGCATACAACCTGATTATTAACAAAATCGAAGAGCGATTGGCATCCGGTGATTAGCATATCGTCTTGGTTTCCTTGATCCAGCAAGGTTTGCATGATAGTCATCACACTATTCGCGAACAAAGGCCTGAGACGAACCATAAAATCGAAAGTGTACGCATTAGGTTGCATCCAATACATCAAAACGAAAGCAAAAGTTGACATACATTTGCTCCTTGCAAGTTGATATCAGTTTCCTGTAAATACACATAACAATTTTCACCGACTGAAAATTTTCGTTCCTTAACTCCTTGTAGCATTTCTGCTCGAGGGAGCTTGCAATCTGCAATGTCACAGAAAACACAATATACATATACAAACAAGAGCAGCGAAGTTTTCTACAGTCGATAAACAATATTAAGAACTTCGAAAAGAGAAGCAGCTAGTCAAGAAATAGAACAATAATGCTATTAAATACGAAGAAACTACATTTTTTTGGCCCCCTTAACTCTTATATTTCTGGAAAGTGAACCATTTTGTTGCATTACTCAAAGAGTTAGCTGATAAAAATGGTTTTCTTCATACAAACACGACGATGTTTCCATAACTATGGTAGCATTAAAGCAGTCAGTTGAGATTTCGTTATAGATCACAAAGTTGCCTCAAAAAACTTATACCTTGGGAATTCGCAACGGATTTTTGGCAGCGTATTCGCATAGTTTCCCAATCTTCCTGTCATTAGGCTCTTCTTCCTGCAAACCAAAACGAAACAATCTTGAGTTAACCAACTCCTCACCCCGTTTCTTTTCAAGACAAAAACTCTTGTAAAACGATCTTATAACAAGAGAGTTAGCAGCACAAACAATTCTAATCCAATGATGTTAAAGAAAAGCAACAACAGCAACAACAACGACAACAGACCTGTGACTTGGGGAAGATATCGGAGATCAACTTCTTGTACCTCTTGACGGGCTGACGGGACCGGGCCCGCATCGACGGACAAAAGAAACAAAGGTTGCCACATGCCGGCAACACCTGCCTTGAGATCACACCCGAAACAGCACTCATTTTTATTATTTTCTTTTTTTAAAAAAGAATTTGTAGCTTTCTTTCCCTTCTTTATCTCAGAAGATTATACAATTGGGAGAAGAAGGGAAAGAAAAGCTGGTACGATCAAACGAGCCCTTCTGGAATGCCTGTACCAGCCTACATTAATCAAAACGATAGAAATTTCATTAACTCAACGAGTAATTAAGACACGTGGCTAAACCAATCCCACAATTTGAAAATTCAAGAAAATAATGTTCATGAAATTCAAAATTCTTCAATGCTGCAATGATCTACATTTACATATACATATACATATGATTGTTTTAAAACAATTCCTTTGCTCTATGTTGTTTTTTTTTTCTTTTTTATCTGGGGTGAAGTTTGGTTTGAACAGCATAAACTGGTAAGGCGATGATCACGCCAAAAAATCCTCAAAAAATTGTTCATGAAATTCAAAATTCTTCAAATGCTGGAATGACCTTCACCGTAAACTGGTGAGGCATGATCATGTCAACCAGGGACGGAACCAACGGAGGAAGGTGGGTGGGGGCAGTCGCAACCCTCAATTTTCAAATTTTTATAGAGATTATACATATAAAAAAAAATTGAATTTCGCCCCAAATGAAATTTTTGAAATTCCACCACCTCCTCCAATCTGTAGTCCCGTCCCCCTGGTTCCGCCCCAGATGTCAAAATTTCATCGAATTCTTGAAATGCTGGAATGATCTATGATTACATGTACATAGAGATGAAAGACGTATAGATACATACAAGAATATATGATTGTTCTAAAAACAATTTTCTCTCTCCTGAATGTTGTAGAGAGAGAGAGGGTGTCGGATTTTACCTTGAGACCAATGTCTGGAAGGAGCAGACCAGAAGTCTGATAACTCATTTAAGATTTTCCAACAATATACCGCTTCTCTCTCTACCCTTTCCCGACTCTCTCTCTCCTCTCTCTCTCCTCAACGGCCTCACCTATATTTTTATTACACTTTATTTAATTTCTTCATAAAATATATGATGAGAATGCGTCAAATTTCAACACTCACAACATGGAGTCATGTATGGCCGGATGACAGTGACACAATTTGGTCCAAATTATCGAGCTTCTAATTTTATGTTTGAGCTTGTTTGATTATTAATCGAATCGAGCTTGAACGAGCTTTAATCGAGTCGAGCTCGAGTAGTTTGATATTTTTACACTTGTTTTAACATTATCGAGCTCGAGCTTGCGTCGAGCTTTAGATTTTATCAAACGTAAAAACATGTTCAAGCTTGATTGATATCTTTAACCGAACATAGATCAAACGAGCTTTTAGCGAGCGATCGCGAGTCGAGTATCGAATAACTTAGTTTGATTTTCAGCACTAGTTGTTAGGGTGGAAACGGATTTAATCATATGTCCACCATTATTTAATTAATTTTATTTAATTGGGAATTGTAAGAGAAAATTTAAGGAAGCTGGAGAGATTATTGGAAATATTTGTGTGATACAACTTGTGGATTATTGCTGGTGGATTACATGATGGTGGATTGAATTAAATTACATGATGGTGGATTATTGCTTATGTGGCACGCCACATAAATAATGGACATATAAGTTGGTGTCCACTGATGGGCATGTGATCAAATCCGAGGGCGGAAATACATTCTAGAGATTTTGAGACTTGATTAACTTGTTCTCCCATTTTTTTCAAATAAGGTTGCAATTAACCCCCCCCCTAAAAGTGCAATGATCCAATTTTGATGGACACTCAGTGACAATTGATAAATTTGAAAAAGTATCAATGTTATTAAGTAAAAGTATCACTGTTTTGGACAAAAGTATCACTTTTTCCTGTAAAAATGTATTCCGTCACACGCTATCACACCGTATGACTGTCACACGCAAGACTCACTCTCTATTAAATTTGGGGTTCAACCAACGCTACATGAAGTGTGTTCAATATATGAATAAGAGACTTTACTAAAAGTAAATACAAAAAGTGAATTCGTCCTTGCTCCTACTACTTTTTATTGAAAATATATTCAGTATAGACAAAAGTGAGTTTGATCAATAATCAATTGATTTCAAAAAAAAGTATTTATTAAAGGGTCTTGCTAGCCATCCAGAATGTGCCTAGCCAGAAAAAAAAATTGCCAAATTTAAATTTTTTTTTCTGATTAGATAGTATTTATTATGTATATCATTTTTGTTAACTATCACTTTTTCTAATTTAAATGTTATCTATGAGTTTATAGTATAAAAAAAAATTGGCGTTTTTTTTT
>JAUEKW010000033.1:893901-904914 GCA_032274785.1 Ajuga reptans
GATTGGTGATGTGATTTATAAAGTTGAAAAATGTGATGTGATAGATGTAAGAGGTTGTTATTAGTTGATTGATAAATAATTAAAGTTAGTATTGAGAATTGTAATTGATTGGTGATGTAATTTATTTGGGTGATGTTTATCATTTACTTGGCCCAACCAACTTATCAAACATACCTTTTACTTGACCAAACCAGATCCGGCTGGACCAAGTAGTAAACAAACATAGCCTTAAAGATTCTCATATACGATGGAAAGAAACAATATGGCTACGTATTTTGCTTTCTATTATAATACATATTTACGTTTATATTTTAATAATAATATAAAAAATAATATCTAACACGTGCATCGCACGAGTGGATATCTAGTCTTATTAAAAAAAAATGTTACTCAATATAAAAAGATACAAAAATAATATTAAGGAAAAAATTAAAAGCCGAAAAAGGAGGCCCCCCTAAAAAGAAAGAAGCCAACATGGCTGGTGCTGCCACCATCACCGGATCTTTGCTCTTCTCTCTCATCGCATTCTCCTATCATTCACCTGCTTTTTTCTTCTTCGCCTTTCTCTCTCTGTATCTACGTATTTCTCATGTATATACTGTGTGAGATAGAATTGTACATAGTTTCTGCATCAAATTCTTAAAAAAATTCCCCAAATAGTATGAATGTTAAAAAATTCGGATGTTAAATGGAAGAAAAATCAATTTCATTCCTATAATACCATGCAGCAATAATGCATTTCCCCTTTTCCATGTTGAGATAGATTTTTTTTTCTCTCTTAGGCTACTTTTATTTTCATTTGCCAGCTCTGCTGTTCATCTCCTCCGCTGTAAACCTTTTCTCTTTTTATATACTTTCTTCTTCATCAAAAGCTGGAGGAAAGAGAAAGCATTGTGAAGATCACTTTCAGGTTTGTTGATTGAATTTCATTTAATTATTTTTCGCTTTTTAGATTTTTCTTTCTCGTGATTTTTTGTCCAGTTTTCAATTGTGTGATTTATTTGTTTTTGATCTGAGCTATCACCGGTTGTTTATCTGTTGGAATTGCTTTGACTTATTATTATCGTTGGTTGATTAATCTAATAAGAGATAAGAGAAATTGTTCGGTAATATGTAATGTTTATATGGTGTGTACTTGGTACATTGCAGAAGAGTGAAGTATGCTTTATTGATTACCAGATATTTATTTGGTTGGTTTGTTTGTCACTATTGTATAATACATAGATTGGAGCTTCGTATAGTTATCTTATTATCTGTTAATTTTGCAACGAAATGGTTTAAGGTCAGGCCTGGAGTTGAGATTTTTTACGTTTTCTGTACTTTGAAAATCTTGATCCGAGTTCCTTGTTAAATGGTTTTCAAGGTTTATATAAGTTCTCATAAGCTTTCGTTCCTGAATCACGGGTTCTGACTATCAACAACCCGCTGAATATCTCACTGGGGCCCTGGGTACATATTTGTGATAGTGAGGTGTTGAATTAGCATTTCTGTTGTTACCAAATGCCTTTCATGATTCTAAGCAATTGCTTTTGTGTGAATTAGTTATTTTGGGAACTTAAAAGGCTGCTTAAACTGCATTTTAGATTTGGGTGGTAGGGGATGTTAGTAAATGCTGAAATTAGGCCACTGTAGGAGTTAGAGTATTTTCATGCAATATTTCCAGGAACAATGTAATGTCAGATAATTTTGTTCAGCTTTTGAAATAACTACATAAATTGATTCTGTATTAGTTAAAAAGTCAATCAGGTGACAAGTGGTATGGATAAGTCCTAGCTATGTTGAAGTGAAAATGTCTTTATATTAACTTTTACTTTACTGCTACATAGTGTAAATTGGCATATATTATAGTTATGTTGGTTATGGTGTGAGACTTTCTTGTGATGTGCTTTCGGTGGGCTGCTTTGCCTTCTGTCAGAGGGGTAAGTACAAGAGCTTGGTTGTAATGATCTATACGAATAAATGTCCTATGGGTTGATTAGTTATTGCCTCAGAAAACATGTAACGACTAACAAGCATAATTCTTCTGGGTGTTCTATTTTCTAGTTTTTTGTTTTCCTATTTTTCTTAAATGTTTTGCTCAGCCATTTGACAGGCCTCAATGATTTTCAGCAAAGGAATTACTAAATAGCTATTTAAAGAACAATTCTCATTGGTTCATTTCAGCAGTTGATTCTGTGGAGAATAAATTCAGTTTCCAGTGGCGCAAGAAAATCTAGTTCCCATTTCAGAATTGAGAAGGGTATCAACAAATGACTGCCTCAGCGAAAGCTTTGGAACCTGCTTTCCAGGGAGCTGGTCAGAGGGTGTATCCTTTACTATGGAAACTATGCTAGATTATAGTCAATTATTTGAAAGACATATACATGTTTTTATGCTTTATGTGTATTTTCCACATCAAATTATTTGTTTTGAAACTTCTCTTATCTTGTTAAACTTAACACTTCATAGTGGGACCGAGATATGGAGGATTGAGAACTTCCAACCAGTTCCTTTGCCAAAATCTGATTATGGTAAATTCTACTGTGGAGATTCATATATTGTCCTGCAGGTATGCTTGTCTTCTTCCTCTACCTAGTGATTCAACTTTTGTATTTGCGGAGTTAATTGCAGAGATTGTTCTCTTAATCTATGAGCAGAGAGAAATAGTTATTCTAACTTACCAATAATGCTTTTCTGTGTAGACAACTGGTGTAAAGACAGGGGGTTATCTTTATGACATTCACTTCTGGCTTGGAAAGGATACTAGCCAAGTATAGAGTTCTTCTTCTTCTTCTTCTTCTTCTACTTCTTCTTGGGGGAATTTCTTGGATTCAACCTCCCCTTACAAAAATAATTTACTTGATGTTCCACAAATTCTAGGATGAAGCAGGGACTGCAGCTATCAAAACAGTTGAACTGGATGCGATTCTTGGGGGACGGGCTGTGCAGTACAGAGAATTACAAGGGCATGAGTCTGACAAATTCTTGTCATATTTTAAGCCATGTATCATGCCACTGGAAGGTGGTGTTGCATCTGGATTTAAGACACCTGAAGAAGAAGAGTTTGTGACACGGTTGTATGTTTGTAGAGGAAAACGAGTTGTTAGACTGAAGCAGGTACTATAGCATCCAATTAGTTAAGTTCCAGTATAGTTTAGTAGGATATAAGAAATAAATTGTTATACGTAATAATACACTATGAACATTTATGTGTTCTCCATGTAATGTAGGTCCCTTTCTCCCGGTCATCATTGAATCATGATGATGTTTTTATTCTTGACACTGAAGACAAGATTTATCAATTCAATGGTGCAAACTCAAATATTCAAGAAAGGGCCAAAGCATTAGAAGTAATACAGTATTTGAAAGAGAAGTATCATGAGGGGACTTGCAATGTAGCAATTGTTGGTAAGAACCAATTTTCTGTTTCTGTGCAATCTGTATATAGCTTTCTTTTTTGTCTGATAGTCACATCTTCATTTATATATTCATGTTGATAATTCTTTTATTTTCCTTTTCCTTTTTCTTTTTTTTTTTAAATTATTGGCATTCGTATGTTATTCCCCACTTACAGATGATGGAAAATTAAAAGCTGAGTCGGATTCTGGTGAATTCTGGGTCCTCTTTGGTGGCTTTGCTCCAATTGGTAAAAAGATTATGACTGAAGATGATATAATTGCTGAGAGGACTTCTCCTCAACTTTACAGGTGATTATTCACAAATATCGGGAGTCCTATTTTCTTTCTGAATAGGATTAATAGACAGATTTTTATGTCAATAGTAACTGATAGCACTGTTATGGAAAAAACATACAATGCAAATGCATAAATGCTTACCTGATGTATTTTGCACAACCAACTAGCCTTAGGCAGTGAGATTCTGAGATAGAATTTATTGAAGTAATCAGCTCTGGTGAGCATACAATGCCTTTCTCATTTCACATGTCTTTAAAAATTTAAAGTAAATTAGACAAATTCAATTATATAAGCCCACTGTCTCTTTTTCTCTATACCTTTATTATCTCAAACTTTATGAATCTTGAATACGAATGTACATGCTCGACTTGTGCATTTTGTCCATTGTGTTCCTCCTGGTGCTACTTAATTATTCATTACCAAACTAATACTTAATGACTCCGCTTTGCTTCTTGGCAGTATAATTGATGGTCAAGTGGACCCCATAGATTGTGAACTTTCAAAGTCACTCCTGGAAAATAACAAATGCTATATACTTGATTGTGGCGCTGAGATATTTGTCTGGGTTGGCCGCGTAACTCAAGTTGACGAGCGGAAAGCTGCTATTCGAGCTGCAGAGGTTAGAAGCTGAACCTCACCGTCTTTGTACTTTATAATCCTAATATTTGTAATTTGAATACTTATTTCCAAATGCTATTTCAGGAATTTGTGACTAGCCGACCAAAGTCAACACAAATAACTCGGCTTATTCAAGGTCATGAGACTCATTCTTTCAAATCCAAGTTTGATTCCTGGCCATCAGGATCAGCTGCATCTGTTGCTGAGGAGGGAAGGGGAAAAGTAGCAGGTATGCCTCAGTGCTGAGTTGTGTGATTATACGTGCGTTACGTTTTGTTATTTTATTATTTTATGTGCAGAGACATGTATACTGAGGTGTGAATTGTTTTTGTAGCTTTACTGAAGCAACAAGGTGGCGGTGTAAAGGGAGCTACTAAAGGTGTTCCGGTGAATGAGGAAGTTCCTCCTTTGCTTGGAGGGGGTGGAAAAATAGAGGTCTAATTTCTATTTGGTTCAGAGTGGGAAAACTGTATATTTTCCTACATGAAGATGGTAACTTTGAGTAATGTCTCCAGGTTTGGCAAATCAACGGCGGTGAGAAAATTGCAGTTTCCTCTGAAAACATTGGCAAATTTTACACTGGGGATTGCTATATTGTGCTCTATACATACCATCATCATGAAAGGAAGGAGGATTACTATTTGTGCTGTTGGATTGGAAAAGACAGCACTGAGGTACTGTACAGAACCGATGTTATATAATGAGACTGTTTTGTGCTCAATGGAAAACAAAACATGCAAATTCTCTTCATATAACGAGTGTTTCGACTTGGAATTGAACTATGAAGTTAGATAGTCATTTATGGATGTTGCTTTCCGTTTTAGCTGCGATACTTATATCTGTGTACTACACTTGGCTACAAGATTCATATTGGAATTAAACCTTTTCTGCCAATATTTGGCTTTACTATCTATCAGTGAGTTTTGGGTCAAAGGTCATCCTATTCATCATAAATGATCCGCTTGCCCCGAAATAACCTGGACCAATAGGGAAATCCCAATTCATTGGGCCTTTCGAGACAATCAAATATAAATCCCAAGGGCGCCATATTCTAGGAGCCCAAACTATGTGATTGAATAAATCCTCCTCTATCTGTTGCAGGTCAAGGGCTCCTTCCCCCGCCCTTTCTTCAAACTCCGATTCGTATATTTCATAAAGAAAACTCTGATCAAAGATAGAACAAAATCCATTTTCATGCAATGATATTCAGTTAAGTCACTAACACAATCAAGTTTCCAATCTTCAGGAGGATGCAGAAACAGCTGTTAGATTGACTAATACCATGTATAACTCGCTTAAAGGGAGACCTGTGCAGGTAGTAATATGCCTCAGTTTTCACTACATTAGACAATGAAAATTACAATATTAAGATATGCTTTCTGCTTCATTCAGGGTCGGATATTTCAAGGGAAAGAGCCACCTCAGTTTGTTGCAATCTTTCAGCCTATGGTGATCCTTAAGGTGCCTTTTTCACGTTCTCTTTTTGATCGGCCCATGTCTCTACTTCTTGTAGAAAATAGTACATTTGTCAAGCAGTTGTTTGACAATCTTGAATTCTTTGTCAGGGTGGAATGAGCTCTGGTTATAAGGACTATATTGCTGACAAAGGTTTAAATGATGAAACTTACACTGCCGAAGGTGTTGCACTCTTCCGCATATCTGGAACTTCTCTGCATAATAACAAAGCTTTTCAAGTTGAAGCTGTATGTTCACCACCATGGTTGCTTTATAGTTATTTCTATTCCTGAGTCTTACTAATCAAATGTTTGAAAAAATTTGTGGTATTGCTTAAGTGCTTACAGTTTCATTTCTCACAACCGTTGCTCGCTGAGCTGCTGTGTGCCGGCACTTTTTAACTGATCCTGATCATGCTTAGGCATTTAAATACCAGAAACTCGAGTAACGATTGGGACAAGAAATATACAAATTCAATTATTAATCTAGGAATTGAGAGAGAAACACATACATTATAGTCGGAGTACAATTATGCGAGAGAGAGATGAAATGCATTATGTATTTTGGTAAATACATCTCCATATGCTCGTTTTTACGACTCATCGTGCACGCACGTTTCAGTTTTTTTAGAACATGGTAGTTTAACTAGTATTTTTTTCTTTCAGTTCAGTCATTGATCTATTCTCCTCTTTGCTATGCACCTCCCAAGAAATAAAATTTACCTTCTTTTTCTTTTTCTTTTGTCCTCTTCTGTATATTCCTGAGCAGAATGATCTTGGAATAAATTTGGTTAATTATCTGCTGCCATGACCCCTTTATGAAGTTGCATGTCTTACTTCTCATTTCTCAAGTACTAATTGGATGCATACTCTGGAAACTATCACAATGAAGTTGGAATACTACACTATTTATTGTGTGCAGAGGACTGGGCCAAAGCAGAATTTTTTTAAGTTTCCCGTTTGAATTTAAACGGGATAATTTTGTTTCCAATCAGGAGCTTAGAAAATGATAATGTTGGCTTCACTTTGACTTTCATTACAAATTGCTTTTTGTTTCAGGGTGGGTGGGGGAGGGGGTGATTGGGATATCAAGTTATCTGTGGTGCTACAATGTAGTATAGAACTTCCTGTGACTGGACCATTTGCATTGAATCAAATTATGTTTTCTTAGGTGGCAACATCATTAAATTCAAACGAATGTTTTCTGCTTCAATCTGGAACATCGATGTTTTGTTGGCAAGGGAATCAAAGCACCTTTGAGCAGCAACAATTAGCAGCCAAGGTTGCAGAATTTCTCAAGGTATATATACGTCTTATTTGCTGCATGTCTTGAGATCGTCTCTAACAGATTTGTACTTGTACAAGATTTTCTTTCTCTAATCTTGTGCTAAAATTGACATTTTGACTTTTAATTTCTTCTGAACTCAGCCTGGATCACCCATCAAGTACACCAAAGAAGGAACTGAAAGCTCGCCCTTTTGGTTTGCTCTTGGAGGAAAACAAAATTACACCAGTAAGAAGGCATCTCCAGAGGCCATCAGGGATCCCCACTTATTTTCTTTCTCGTTTAATAAAGGTAGCAATATTTCTGAAGCAAATTTTTACTCTTATTATATCCCTTTGACTATATATTAGTTAAATTCTGTAAAATTCCTGTATATAATAATAATAGTTTGTTGATCTAACTTATTCTCTTTCGATGCACATACTGGCATATTAACTCCCAGGAAAATTTGAGGTATGAACTGAAATTGAAAAGACTTCTTTTATTTATTTTTTGCAACTAATAATTCATGCAGTATAATGCATGTGTTTTCTCACGTGACAGGTCGAAGAAATTTACAACTTCTCGCAAGATGACCTGTTGACTGAGGACATATTGATACTTGATACACACGCTGAAGTGTTTGTTTGGGTTGGCCAATCTGTGGATCCCAAAGAGAAGCAAAATGCTTTTGAAATTGGAGAGGTACTCAACCTCTTAGATTTTTGGTGCTTAAGTTGTTTTTCCAATATCTGATTTATTGATCACTGAGGTTTATCACAGAAATATGTGGAGATGGCTGCTTCATTAGATGGGTTGGCGCCAAATGTTCCACTTTACAAAGTCGTAGAAGGAAATGAACCATGCTTCTTCACCACATATTTCTCGTGGGATCCTGCAAAAGCAATGGTATGCATAGTTATCCATGAATTCTTGTGTTCTTCTGTGATATATATTGGTTATGTTGCATCCTATTATTGCAATTCAAATTTTGATTGTAAGTTGTCAGTTGTAACTGAACTAGAATGTGCTTTTCTTTTCGCTGTCCTTCCTGCTGGAAGACTTTGTTTGTCTGAGTTGAGAGAGAGAGGGAGAGAGAGAAAAGAAGCGCAGACTTTCTCTTTCTATTCTTGTTGAATAATATGTCAGTGTGAACAAATTGTTCTCTACTTGTCTTTAAACAGGCACATGGAAACTCATTCCAAAAGAAGATTATGCAATTCTTTGGTGTTGGTCATGCCGCAGAGGTAAAATTACAATTTGGAAAATATTATTGACAGCAGTTCTTTCCTGAATTTTATTGTGTTCTGAAGTAAATATTCTGCAATTTGTACTGGCTCTTTTCCTGTGCTTGAAATCGAAATTTATATGTTCACTGCACGGGGTAATAGAAAAGGGTTTGGAAAGAGCTCTTTCTACAAATCTACTTTGCCAGCTCGACTTTGTTTTCTTTTCCTTCGAAGACTTTTTTTTAAGTCAGAAGCTTTATGGCGCTTGGCTGCTTTACAGTTTTGTATACACAGTTCAAGAGTGCAATCACTGTGTCCATCTGTGTGATAAATTACATATTTTCATACTAATTATTTCTCAATTTCAGATAATATTTTTCTCCTAGTGTTCGTTGTTCTTCTCCTGATGGAACCTTATTTTCGAAACATAAAATACCTATTTTTCTGAACCTTCACAGTGCACAATATTAGCAGTATGGAACTTTGTGATTCGTTTATGCCCTTTAATTAACTGTTACATATAATTGTGTGGATTATGCTTGAATTATATTGACTTGCTTTAAGCAACTGCAAATCAGGACAAGTCCAATGGCCCGAATCACGGGGGACCCACTCAAAGAGCGTCAGCTTTGGCTGCTTTGAACTCTGCATTTAATTCCACTTCTGCTCCAAAATCTGTTTCTGCCCCCAGAGCCGGAGGAGGGTCACAGAGAGCAGCTGCCGTGGCTGCTTTGTCATCTGTTTTAACTGCTGAACAGAGGCGGTCACCTGATGTATCTCCTGTCAGGCGAGGTAGAAGTCCACATGCGGAAGCTAGCCCTCATGGTATCTCTAGCTCTCTCTGTGTGCCATTACTAAAAACCACCCTCAGTTTGCTTGCCATTTTAGATTAAAACCTGTGTAACCTTTAAAACAGTTAATTAGTCCTCAACTAATGATGACCGAACTCTTAATTTTTTCCTTTAAGATGGCAAAAATACTTCTACCTATTTAAATTATTGCCAAAATGAGGTCTAGCCACGCCACGATTAGAAAATTGGAAGATACCCGCATTAGCATATAAGAATACTAAGATTGCCCTTTTGTAGAAGACAAAGTCTTGTCTCTCTCAATGCTTTGTGAGACAAAGAAGCTTGTGACATTACACATCACTCTCCCGAGATTCTACATGAAGCGTGGAGGGCGATAAAAATGTGTCTTTTAATTAACTCATTAAGGGTATCTTAGTTTTTTCAAGACGTGGCCATTTCCATTTTTTATGCAACAAGAAGCGTTAGAAACCCACATATACCAAACTTCCTTTTAATATAACAATACTTAACCTGAAATTTTGTGGTCGTGATATTTACTGTAATACTTTCCCTAAATGATGTTTTAAATTTTCTTTTAATAGCTCCAAGGCGGAGTTTAGATGCTGCTCCAAGGCGCAGTTTAGATGCTGCTCCAAGGCGGAGTTTAGATGCTGCAGATCTCGAAGAGTCTAGAGAAACTTCTGAAGTCAAGGAAACAGAGAGAGTTGAGCCTATTCTAGAAACTAATGAGGAGGATTCAGAATCAATGCCTGAAGCTGACCAGGAGGAAAACGTTGCTGAGAGTGCTCGGACTACATATAGTTACGACCAGCTCAAGTCTAAATCTGAAAACCCGGTCACCGGAATTGATTTTAAAAAAAGAGAGGTACGTCATCGTCATAATTTCATCACCACCAACACCATAATCATCGCCATCATCATCATCATCATCATCATCATCATCATCATCGTCATTATTTGGTCTCAGGCTTATCTCTCAGACGAAGAATTTCAGAAAGTGCTGGGAATGGCGAGAGATGTTTTCTATACAATTCCCAAGTGGAAACAGGACATGCTCAAGAGAAAAGCCGATCTCTTCTAGATATGGATATGCGAAGTGCTTCCCCCGGTCCCTAATTTTAAGGTCATTGTTTCATTACACACAATCGCCTCTAATTCTCTTCGCGACGCTTCACTTATTCTGTAGTGGTTTCGGTTATTTTAGCATCCACCCGAGTTTTCAGTCTCATCCTCCATATTGTTGTACGCGCATTGATCGGAAAAGCTATAGTTTGAAGGCGAAGAAGGGTCGATCATATCCTTCGGTTTGGTTGGGTATTTATCTTAGTTTGTGATCGTTGAAGCTCCTCTTTTTCTTTCCATTTATTAATTGAATATGGATTCTATAAATAATCTATGCAAGTCTTATTGGTTTGAGCAGTGCATTAAGTTTCTTGTACTTTTCATTCATAGTAAGAATGAAATCCTTGTAAGTTGTAATTCTGGGAGACTAATCAACAGGTGTTCCTTTTTTAAATGAAGTCCTTCTTGGTGTTTTGTTTTTGTTTTTTCCTTCAAATTCAAAAGAAAATTAGTTACTAACCTCAATTATAAGTTTGGATATCATTAGAATTGGACCAAAATTTGGGATGATTTGTTTCAAACCTAAATTAATTGTATTGAAATTCATCCCCAAACTGTAAATGTATAAATATTTGACAAATTGAGGGTACAAACATAATTTTATAAAAAGTATACTTCTTAAAAAAGAATAAAAAGTCCGGAGTACAACTTTACCCCTGTCCAATGTGCATAGTTCATATGCCACTGTTATTACAACAACTCGATCACAATCTCAAAGTCAAAAAATTAAGAAACAACTAGTCCATAAGATTATTTGCATGACTTAGGCAGTGTTTGCAACAGCTTTTATAAAGCCATTCTTGGCTTTTGCCTTAAAAAAATCCATTTTGTGTATTTGCA
>JAUEKW010000033.1:930590-942182 GCA_032274785.1 Ajuga reptans
TATTAAGTTAGTTAATTGGGCCTAGTCTAATTTAATTGATTAGTGGTAAGGGTAATAATATCAAAGAGGGTTAGATTGAGAGTGTGAAAGACTAAAATTATACTAAAGTTACAAAGGTGGCAAACATAATATAAAAGTTACAAAAATAACTATTTTATATTATCTCCCTATATATATATACACACATACTATATGAAATTTAAAATAAGCCGATCAAATAAACCTAAGAGACTTTTCTAGCAGTTCAAGCCTACTCTATAAGATTAAATAGTATAAGAATGTTTAAAGGTGACCTATTTATTAAACAGACCACTGACCAAATAAGATTGAATATAATATAGGTCAGATCGTAGGCCCCCGTTGAGCAGCCGAGATATTCTCACCCTATTTAAAGCCTCTAACTTAAGGTTTAGTCAAAAGAAAGAATGCTTTAAACATTCAATATGTTATTAATTATTATTATTACAGGAAATACTATTAAATATTTATAATCCCATATGTTGCGCTATGTTCTATTTCTGTCTGTCTCAACTTGTACTTGGTCCAAAGAGTAGGATTTGGCAAGCTACCAGGATATTCATTAATAGTTATTACTCGAATATATATATATATATATAATATTTTTATAGATCTAGCTACTATACTATACAATTATAATTATTGTGAGCATTCAACGAGTATTTACTGGTGTGTAAATATATGTATATATATAATCAGTGACGGACCCAGAAATTACGGTCAGGGGCCCAATTACGGAGGTTCAAAAAAAATTGGGCTTGTTTTGTGTGAATTCGAGTTTGGATCTATTAGTCATCATGTGTCTATTTTACTACTAGGTTAACAATTAAGTGTTAATTTCTTTTTTATTCTTTTCTATAATCCCCATATACTGTATTTTATTCATAATGTAATCCATATATACCATAATGATTAAAAATACATCCACTGGTTACTATTAAATAATTATTCAAGTTAACAAATACAATTATTTATTTTATTTAATTAATTTATATTAAAATTAATTAAAATACATATATATATATAGTAGCAATTTTCACGGGGCCAGGGGGCATTGGCCCCCACGTACGTCCGTCTCTGTATATAATATATGACAAGGTTATTTCTAGAAACAGTGATACACGATTTTCATTTTTTTTTCCTATTTCAAGCAAATATATACTCCTATTGTCAAGTTATATATGGAAATGTTCTCCTACCTACGATGGACACAAGTTAATGTATCAACCACTGATGTGTAAAAATCACATCCCCAAAATTATAAATGAGACAATTAACTCTATTCTATGAGATCTTGACATATCATCTGGTAGACACTTCAACTTGTACCCATTGTATCATTGTTTTGGGTAAAAGTATCACTTTTTTCCTGTAAAAGTGTATTTCGTCATACTCCGTCACACCGTGTGACCGCCACATGCAAGACTCACTCCCCATACAAAGAGTCATGTATCAAAACCATTTCTTGTCCCATAAAAAGAGTCAAAGTTAGTTACCCATAGAAGTTACTTTGATCCCCTTATAAAATCATGTTAATATTTTGATGTCAATAGGAAATTGATGAGTTTAACAAATTTTTAAGGGTAAAAATTACAATCACTCACTTGTAAAGGGTTGTACATTGACTAAGTTGACCAAAGATAAAAAGTTGTACTATCTATCAAATAAGACTCTTTTTATGGGACGGAGGGAGTATCATAAGATACTTTGAGTCCAGTATGGTCCCTTGTTGGATTGATGTCAAAGCCCATTGGGCTCAGTTAGACGAAACATAATTGTTGGACTGATGTCAAAGCCCATCGATGCTTAATTCAGTTAATTGGGCTATTCTATAATAAGTTGTGGTCGCAATGTGTGGGCCAACAAGCCCAATCTAATATGGAATTTTTTTTCTGTTATTTTCCTTAAAACCAATCAGATGTTGAATTATTATCCGAGTAAATTGCAAAACTAATCCCTTAACAATTGATCGTTTGCAATTTTGGTACACACTATAATAATTTCTTGTCGTGGATTGGATCATAATTTTGCGGGAAATTAAGAACTTTGTACAGAATTTGATATATGTGGGTCACGTGCGTTGCGTGAGTTTAGTTTCCACCCCCAATTTGCAAAAACCACAAGTTTTAGACCACATACAAGTAGAGGTGGCAATTTGGGGTGGCATGACCCCAACCCTGTTCATCGAGCCAGCGCTATATGTCAAATGGCCTAAAATTTTAGTGAAAAGTAGTGTAAATAGTCATTTTTGTAACTTATACTATAATTTTAGCCTTTGTTGTAACTATACATAATTTTAGCTTTGCCACAAATTTGTGGCAAGTGAATTTCGTGGCAACTGTTCGTGTCAAGTGAGTGCTCGTGGCAAGTGAACTTCGTAGCAACTATTCGTGTCAAGTGCATGCCACAATTCGTGATACGACAAGAAAGAGAAGTCCAATTGCAATTGGGCCAACACAAGAAAGGCCAAGGCCCAAGCCCACAATAACAATATAATAGTCACTCTCTGCTGAATGAGGAAGATATTGAAGAAAATTGTAGTTGTCTCTCTCTCTGTTTCCTCCCTCTGTATTTCTCCACATCTATCTCTCTCAAATTCCCCTTTCCGCTTTCCCTCTCTTAGGAGTCGCACTTACTCGAAAGGTGTATGCCTTTCTTTTTACTTTCTAACTTTTAGGAGTTTACGCTCACTCGAAGAGCGATTATCGATACGTATGTTTTAGGGTCGTATCAATTCGTGGCAAGATTGCCTCGAATTCTTGGCAATATTGTGAGTTTCGTTGCAACTATTTGTGTCAAGTATTGTCACGAATTCGTGACAAAACAAATTATGGTATAGCTCCAAAGAAGGTTAAAATTAAAAGATAAATTACAAGATATATTATTTTATATTATCACCTAATAATTTATGAGTGAGTCCAACCCATTCTCTATCAAATTTTGAAATTTCCCTAGAATTAGAACGGGATACATGATTGAAATTGAAATTATTTAGAAATTTAATTACAAATTTTAATTTATATAAGACTAAAATGCGAACTAGTAGTGAGAGTTCCGCCTCGGAAAAGGAAAATATATATTAATAATATAATATATAATATAATTCAACTTCGTATAAAAATATTAATAAAATTTTAACTCTCGGAGAAACCCTAGTATCAACGCTCGTCTCCCTGCGAGCACCCTTCAACCACCCGAACAATGGCGTCGGCAGAATCATCGGCGGCGAAATACGATTTGACGCAGCGGATAGCGCCGCAGCTGGACAGGCATCTCGTGTTCCCTCTACTTGAATTCTTGCAGGAGAGAGGGTTGTATGCCGAGGAAGATATCTTGAAGGCAAAGATTGAGCTTCTTAATCACACTAACATGGTCGATTATGCCATGGACATTCACAAATCCCTCTACCGCTCAGACGACGTTCCACAGGGTATGTAGATGGATGGGCTGTTTGTGTAAAATTGATTTTTTTTAGTGGTTTAGCCACGCGATGGGTGTGTAAGGCTTTTGATTTTGCAGTTATTGGATGTGAAATTTCGAATTTCAATTTTTTATTGAATGCTAGTCATTGGTCCTTAGGGTTTGATTATGATATATCAGGCTTTCGTAGGGACAAATTTGAACTCCTGATATTCATGGACTAGCTTCGAAATTTAAGATTTTGCTGATTAGGGTTTTCTGTTTGTGGTTGACGACGGTTGTTTACGCATGAATTTATTTGGTTTGGTCTTCTTTGAAGAAGAATGTGGTCCAGTTTGTATGTAGTTTCTGTATTTGCTCCAGAATATGTTCAAGCTGTGTTTTTATATATGTTGATATGTATAAGTATTGTTTTTATCTTTAATAATTATGTGTTCTAATATTATTGTTTCTTAGATTTGGATTATTGTAATGCAGATCACAAATTTGGAGATTGTGTAATGATTAAGAAATTAGTTTTACTTTGTCTATGGGCCATTAGTGACTTTTTGTGGTGTGAATGAATGTCTATTTGCAGTGTAACTATATTTTCAATTCCAGACGAATGTGAAATGTAAATTGAATTTTCTAATTTGGGGATGTGTGATATTTAGACATGGTGGAGAGGAGAGCTGAGGTAGTGGGTAGACTGAAGGCACTCGAAGACGGAGCAGCTCCTTTGATTGGATTTTTGCAGAATCCCAATGCTGTTCAGGAACTGAGGGCTGACAAGCAGTACAATCTGCAGATGCTTAACGATCGCTATCAGGTTGAGTTTCCTCTAAACTGCAAAGTTGATGATGATCTTTAGTCTCATAACCCACTTACAATTATTGGTAGGTCGCAATGGGTGTTAAGTACGAACTGCATTGTCTGTGGTTTTTGTCATACACCTAATGCTGATTTACTTGCAAGTTGCAAGTTATGAAATGTATGGCCATGTATTTTGCCCCAGTTATTTTTGAATTGATGAATAAATCCCAAGTTTTAAAAAGCCTATGTTGAGACGTGTTTATAACATAGTTTAACCTGATTGAGCTTATTTCTTATGTTGCACAGATTGGTCCAGAGCAGATAGAAGCGCTGTATCAGTATGCGAAATTCCAATTTGAATGCGGGAACTACTCTGGGGCTGCTGATTATTTATATCAGTACAGAGCGTTGTGCACCAACAGCGATAGGAGTTTGAGTGCATTATGGGGGAAGCTGGCTGCAGAGATATTGATGCAAAACTGGGATATTGCATTAGAGGAGCTTAACCGTTTGAAGGAAATCATAGACTCTAAGGTTACTTGTTGAGCATGTTGATTCCAATAATTTATATTCTTCCTTTGTGCAGGTGCAGCACAAGTCAAACTTATAAATGTGTGCCTTTGCAGAATTTTTCTTCCCCATTGAATCAGGTGCAATGTAGAATATGGCTAATGCATTGGAGTCTATTCATCTTCTTTAACCACGACAATGGGAGGACACAGATTATCGACTTGTTTAATCAGGACAAGTATGGTTCTAGAATCATCTTATGATTTCCTTTTTCTTCACATGTGTTCTCTTGATGAAGTAGATGATATTTCATGTTAGGCATATGGTCCCTGAATTTCTATATTTTTCTATTGGTTTCTCTTCCTTGGGCCCCGTAACTGCTGTTTGTTTATCTTGTTCTTACCAATGCATCTAAGTTAGAGGAACAGCCTATTAACTATAAAATCTCCTGTAGGTATCTGAATGCCATTCAGACTACTGCTCCCCACCTTTTACGTTACTTGGCAACTGCATTTATTGTCAACAAAAGGAGGAGGCCTCAGTTTAAAGAATTTATGAAGGTGATTCAGCAAGAGCAGTACTCTTATGAAGACCCGATTACAGAGTTCCTGGCATGTATATATGTCAACTATGACTTTGATGGAGCACAGAAGAAGATGAGAGAGTGTGAAGAAGTAAGCTTTCCCAACTCCAAATGGTCCTCCCAGTTTTTGAAGCGATTCTTTTACTTCTCAATTTTTCAGCTCGTTTAGTGCCATTTGATTTCAACATTTCTCTCGTTCTTCCCTAGATTAGCATACCACAAGTTTTAGTGAAAAGATAGTCTTGTTTCTTATCTTCTGTTAATAGGCTTTGCTTAGATTCATTAAGCAAAGTTTATATTATCTTCTGTTAATAGACTACATTTGATTTCAACGTATTCTCGTTCTTCCCTAGATTAGCGTACCACAAGTTTTAGTGAAAAGATAGTCTTGTTTCTTATCTTCTGTTAATAGGCTTTGCTTAGATTCATTAAGTTCTGTTGTGTATTAATTTTGTGAGCTGTTTAATCTTGGTGCAGGTTATACTGAATGATCCATTTCTTGGAAAAAGGGTTGAAGAAGGAACCTTCACTTCTGTACCTTTAAGAGATGAATTTCTTGAAAATGCTCGTCTTTTCATCTTCGAAACATACTGTCGCATTCATCAGCGCATTGATATGAGGTATGTGACTGAAATTGTTCCTTCAATATCTTAATGCCGCCCTTCTTTCCGACCATCGTCATTCATCATGGTCCTGAGACAACTGATACCTGAAAAATGCCTTGGCATATATACACATCATTATCAATTATGGATTATTTTTTCTGTTGCTGCTGACAGAGTGCTTGCTGAGAAACTGAATTTGAATTATGAGGAAGCAGAAAGATGGATGGTTAATCTCATCAGGACCTCAAAGCTTGAAGCTAAAATCGATTCAGAAACAGGAACAATTATCATGGAACCCAGTCAGACCAATGTGTATGTTCCTACTCAAGAGTTTTAACTGTTTTCGACATTCATAGTCTTGGTAGCCTGATGTCTTACAGAGTAATTACTCCTCGTTTATTCAGGTACGAGCAGCTAATTGACCACACTAAAGCACTGTCCCTCCGCACTTACAAGTTGGTGAACCAGCTCCTGGAACATGCTCAGCCGCAGGTTGCCCGATAAATTTTGTAGCAAGACAGAATCTTGTTTTTTGAATGATGAATTGTTATTTATTCCTGCAAGTTTTGGATCATTGCTGATACAGTTTGTCTTGTAATTTTTCGTTGTGTTGCCAAAGACAACAGTTTCCTTGTGCATCTGTGATAATTCAATGAGATAGCACCAACATTGAATATTCTGTTGATGTGAGACCTGAATGTGAAAAGTAGGTTCGTTTTGTAACTTCCTAATTGAATAAGCTGTTTTCTTATTCTTTTTTGTGCGTGTGTGCGGGCGTGCGCTTCACACGAAAAAATAAGTGCACTGGTTCTGTGCTGTCAATTTTATAACGAGTGTCATACGGATGTAAGTGAGTCGAGCACTGTTGAGCTTTCGACTTGCTTTCAAAGCCTAGAAGGGAAACTCTTAACGAGGCTAGTGAAGGTTGGTGATGGGAACTTGGTCGTGGTGTCGATTGATCGAGTGTATGTGAGAAGGAAGGCGAGGGTCGAAGGTAATTGAAGACTTATTTCTGCATGACCATTATATTTTTGCATGCGTTTACTTTTATTTGTTTTTCCTTGCTATTGCTAAGAACAATTAGTTGAAGCCCATGGGCCATAGGTTTCTAGTTAGTATTTAACTTTGTTATTCCTGTTGGATGTTTTATGTTTTGATTTTGGAGAAATACAATTTTCTACAGCGCTATTTCGCTGGTTGCTAGGATAATCTGAGTCGAGTTCTCGGATTGCTAGAATTTATCTTTCGCAGGTTTCATCAGTTGGATAACTCATAAAATGTCTCGGCTCATGCACACTCATAACTGGGCAGTTGTAAACCAAGATAAACCTCATTTGCCAGCCCTTTTGCTTCTGAAGGAGTAACATATCTCACATCACTTGAACAGATAATGCAACTATGAGAAACATCGAATAACGTTGCATTTAGATTGAGGATTTGACTATGGATATGCGTTGGATTTGGAATCCACAATCAAATCCACTCAATTTGTTTGACATAAAATCCCTCTAATTCTCTAGTTCATTTTTTATAGATTTGAAATTCTTCTTACACTCTAGTCATTTGAAATTTATACCTCTTATATATATATATATATAATCACACACTTTACACACTTCACGCACACACACTTTATGCGCACTTGTGTACACTTTACACACTACACATACACTGACACACTACATACTCTTTCTGTCTTTCATTATCATCTTTTCTTAATAAAAGAACTAAATAAAAAGATCAAACAATTCAAACCCATTCATTAGAATTCAAACACCCAAACAAAATTTTTGAAATAAGTGGATTTTTAAATACAAAAGACTTTAAATCAATTCAAATCCCTCAATCCAAAACGAACCTCAGAGAATTTAAGCCCATCCCCATCTTTTCTAGAGTAGCAAGGTCTACAAAAAAAAAGAGTTTTTATGTAATTGCCTTATTTCATAATATCATCAATTGTAACACGAGACGACCCCAACCATCAAAAATTACAATCATCAAAATTGTAAATTACCCCAGACCTGTGGGCTGCAAAAATATCCCAGTGAATTTCGATCACTATCCTCAGGCCTTGCCTTCATCTGCGCCGACAAGGCCTCACCGGGCAAAGCTCTTTTGCCCTTAATTTTGTCAATCAACCTCCTTTCATGTCCACCGTAGACGATGATCTGATCTGAGTTAGCGACACGCAAGTCTTGTCAGCAGCATGTATTCACAAGTATGAATGAATCGCCTTGCCTTTGTACTACCATCGTGAATGTGAGTAACTGTAGGATTTTGCATCATGCCAATATCGCCTTCTTTCATACGAGCCACTCTGTCTTCCAGACGAGCTTCCTCTTTCGAAAGGTGAACTGTAAGACGTGGATGGATGGCCAGAGTTACTGTTTCTCGCGCTCTCCCTGTAGATTTTCCTCATCTCCTCTTCGTCGTCATACTTTGACCTCTGCAAAGAGACCCATGCACAGATGTTTGAGATTTTGTCTTATAATCAAGAAGCGAGAAAGAGACGAGTCATGATTCTTTTCCCACATGCTCAAATTACACACATACACACACGATACACAACACACACACTTCTTTCCCACACACTACACGCAATTCACACTTCACAAACACTACACTTGCACTAATCAAAATGTGTGTTTGATGATTAATTTCAAATTCGTTCCCCAAGTCCATAGTTGAATCCCTTTATTCGATTGCAAGCTTATAAGTTTCATTATTAAAAACACTTTTAGCTTATAAGATGTTTGAAAAAAGCTTAGCCAACACCCTCTAAATAAGTAAATATTACCTTGGAAGGATCTGAAAGTACAGCATATGCCTCGCCAATTATTTTGAACAGCCTGTCAGCATCATTGTGGATTTTCTCACCAAATTCTTTCCGCAATGTTCCATCATCCGCAACATCATTCCTTGCAAGGACCTGGCCAGCCTACACCAGCACAAATCAAGAGTATAAGGACAAGAATACCCAATATTATTTAACCTTATAACACGTGAAAAACCCTTCAAAGACCTTGTCTGGATGGTGTCTGAGGGCTGCCTTTCGGTATGCCTTCTTAATTTCGGATTCAGAATCAGATGCTTTGATCCCCCTGCCAGTCAAAACCAAATGTAACCAGTTATTTTATTAACTTCGATTGGAGCCACAATGACAACTTTACAAGGACATCAATTTTCATGTCAATGCCAGAATTTGAAGGCAGCAATGGAAAACTATACGGTAATGATGATTAGACTTACAAAATGAGGTAGAGATCCAAAGGAGTTTCCTTTTTAGCCTTTTCTTCAGCTGAGGAAAGACGATGGCGAGCTTTTCTTAATTCCCTCGAACCGCCTCCACTTGATTTACCTTGAGTTTTGGTTTGTGATTGACTTTCAAGAAGAGAGACCACTCTCTCAAGATCACAAACTGCTTGCTTATAATCTCTAATCAGTTCATGTAACGTAGCTCTCCTGGAAATCGCCTACATTCAAAGGCAATTAAAACTCTGTCAACACGTGAAAATTCTAGAAAGAAAACTATCTGTCGATATAGGTATGTCCACAAAAGGATAATGAGCAGTGGTAATGCTTTGGATACCACGATAATATTTCTGAAAATCAAATGGTGATTGGTGCAGAGAATGGGTACATGTCATAGAATCTATGGATTAAGACAGCATGGGGCCATACAAAGATAATAAGAGTGGTGACGTAAAGGTTTCTAATAAATTGAACACAATATCCTTTTCCTCAAGAAAAAGTCTATGGTAACTATATTTTACAACCCACCTTTGTGTAATTCTCATCCAGAGCGATGGCTACACTACAATCTGAAATGGCGTCAACAATTTGGCCGAGTGATTGGTAAGCAGCAGCACGATTGCAGAAGCATATAGCCATAAAACCACGCGATTCAAAACTTTTTGATATAGCAGCAGTATAATGCTCTGTAGCTTCAGTATCCTTTCCAGAAATAAAGGCTTCATTTCCTGATTTCTGTAATTGACCAAAAAAGAAGGTAAATTTGTTTGGTTTATATAAACATACGCATGCCTGCAACATCTAACAGAACAGCTTAAGACTCAGATGTAGATTTATGCAAAATATATAAATAAATAAATAAATAAAAAACTCTCAGACAATGGATCGTAATTCAAACTGAAACAATTACTTTTAAGGATATAAGTTCGCGTATATTGGCTGCTAAGGAAACTGAGGATTCCTGGGTTACGTCTCCAGACCTACAAGATAAACTTATGATCAATCTCAAGAAATTCTTACAAAGTGGATACAATTACAGGTTGATGATGGAAATGAGGTTTACATGGAGCTGATAGGCATTTTTTCTTGTTTTTCGATCAAATCAAGAGCCAACTCAAGCTTTCCCAGACGATAGTAAGACTTAGTCTGCAGGTGCCACCTCCACAACTTCACATGAGAGGTCTTGCACTTGGGATTATACAAACGATCGGCACTAAAGTTCTTTTCGGCAACATCAAGAGTTCGCTCACAAAGTTGAATCACTTCATCATACATCCGCAACTATACCAATAAACATAATCAAATCATGATATTGCCACGATTTTTGCATTAAGTTGTCCAATCTAACTAAAGGTAACACAAATAGATGACATTAGTAGGCACATACCATGTGTAGAGCCTCTCCCTTCATCTCAAGCAATCTCTCTGAGTACCGGCTGATTGACAAGGCCTCCTCAATGATCCCCAGAGCTCTCTTGGCTGCATCTTCAGTTCCTTCTTTCAAGATTTTGGCACATTGAAGTATGTGCTCAGCCACTTTCTGTCAACCACAAAACCAAATCAAATACTAACTTATAGTGTTGTCCATCCAAATTGACAAGTATAAACAACATAACACGAAGTGCAAGCACACGAATCGAATTTTCCAATCAGATGCCTACTTATAAGAATATCCAACAAAATGAAATAGAATAAAAATAAACAAACTACAAGAGATCTTGATATTAAGTCTTATAACCCTCACAATATCCCCAACATATACTTTGGGCTGTCCACAGAGGAGCCCAGCACACGAACTACAAGACAAATAAATTTCTAAAACATCATACTATGGTACATAACACATACACAATGGCAATACTCTAACAGAAAAGATAATGACAATAATAATATCAAACCTTTGCTTTCTGCAGGCCATCAGCGGCTTCAATTGTAACTTTCCTGTCTAAGCAAATGCTGGTCCCATCACTTGAGCATTTAGTGTAACATTCAATCGCATCATCAACTTCTCCCAAAACCAGATAACAACTGCAAAATTATGAAAAGAAATCCAGTTAAAACAGTGCACCTATTTTGCCACCATATTTAATAGACAGAAAGAGAGGTGGGGGCAATACTTACTTTCCAGCCCTTAATGTAGCTCTTAAAAAATTTGGGTCTAGTTCAGACGCTTTCGTACAATCTCCTATGGCTTCTCTCATCCTCCCAAGTGACATTCGTGTGGCAGCACGGTTGCTATAGCAGAGTAAAAGTGGTTTAATGGAGTATTCAAGGACATTGACATGTTGGACAGACTTGATGCCCATTGAATAAAACTCCTCTGCTTTAGAATGTTGCCCAGCATGATAAGCCTCGTTTCCCCTGGTCAGAACCAAATCATTGAAGTAATCATAATAAATGCTAGTGCGCAAG
>JAUEKW010000033.1:953258-963372 GCA_032274785.1 Ajuga reptans
ATGCAGTTTCGAGTCACCTGAGTGGAGCCCAATCCAAAAACGTATTTCTTCATGGAACTTAGTCTTTCAACAGAGAGCTGCACGAAAACAGTAAGTTAAAGCTCACCTTCCATGGTCATATAGCTGTACAGGTTGAAAACAAGTCCTGCAAAAATCCAAAACAGGCATGGTGTTTTACCTCAAGGCCAATATTAAACAATAAAAAGACAACTCCAAACTCCGCTATCGCCTTAGTTCCGTGGACATTACGGATAATAGAGAGACCATAAGGCCCAATTAAGATTCCAGCCGCCAAATATCCAAGAACTGGACTGCCTACAATTGCAGCAGAAAAGATTCAAATACTAGAAATTGTTGCTTACAAAATGCACAGTGGCACAAAAGGTTCTCTGACACATAATAAAACTGCTAATTTCCAGAACAGCAAAATGTGATCAAGAAAACATCCAATGCACACTAGAGACTACTAGAAAAACAAAGCCCAGGGCCCAGGAAAGAAATTTAACCGAAACAATGTTTCGCATCAACCGATTTGATTCTGTGAAGATGAACTATTTAGACTTCCGTTTTCCATTAAGCCCACAGGGCCGGGACTGTAAATGCACGTTCCACTTACCTCCTGGAATTTTTTGGAAAAGAGGCACAAATATAACACTTGCAAGTAGTAAACACAACATGTCAAAGAGGGAAGCTTCCTCCTCATTTATCTGAAAAAAGAAGAGAATTTTTTTGAATTAGGAGGACTCAAGGTTTATCTGACAATTTGAAAAGAAAAAGTGATCTGGTGCAATGCCTCTTGATGAGGAAGCATCTCCATTAGTTTCTTTATTTTCTGGGGAAGCTTTCTTATATTTCTGACCAAAGGTCTTGTGGTAGTTGATACTTCCTCAATACTAGTGCTGATGATGTCTGGCTGCCGAAATAACTGAGTGACCTTATCACCCTGTTTGACGTAATAGGCAATTCTGTGATAAATTTCAACAACATATGGTTATTCATCATGCTATTCAATTTACAAAAAGCAGTACTTTCCATTTCGGCGAACACTGCAAAAGTTTGTGATATACTTGCAGCACATTTAATTTTATTTAATTCCCATTCAGTTAGCTATGTGGCAGAAGCAAGTGAAATCTCCCAAGGAGAAACAGCAAGCATACCCTGCTCCGACAAGTAGTGACCCAAACACCAGTTTAGGCAATTGCTTTCTAGCAGACTCCATAAGACCACGAAAAACTGAAGCTGGTGTAAACTCTTCCTCATCTGCATCGAAGGAGAAAAAAGAAGCAGGAAAGAATCGGGATGATTTCTTCGATAATGCTTTTGGAGCATTTAAAGGAGAACCCTCCCTCGTCGATTCTTTCTGCATTTCCTGTACCTTGCTTTGAATAGCTTTTAATTTCTCTGTATCGGCTTCATCCTTTGATAAGTCCACACTTAAACTACCACTCTCTTTCTCACTCTCATCCGGAAAACTTTGTTCCTCCAAGTGGCCATCTGGCGAAGGTTCAAAGACTTCTGAAACCTCAAGTGGCACGTCCAAGTCTTCCTCAACATCACCATGTGCAGAATTTCCTTGAGATACCTCCCCAGAGATAGTCCCCTCAACTACAGAATCTACACTTTCAATTTTGGAAAGGGCAAGGTTCTTCTCTGCCCTCTGAAGTGCAATCTCAGCATCGTCGACGCGTTGTGCAGCCTCAAGTTCATTTGCAACAGCCTGCTCTGCTAAAAGCATTATGTTTGCTACTTCTTCCTCTGCTTTAGAAGCATTGTTTTGAGCTTGCTCTGCCACTTGGTTCAACCTATCCACTTCCTTTTGCAACTCATCTTTTCTAATTTGAACCCTCCTCAGCTCAGCTTCGCATTTTGCTAAATTTTCTTGACACTCTTGTATGTCCTGCTGAGCTGCCAAGAGTGCTTCTGCTTCACTTAATTCTTCACCTCCACTTTCATAATCAGAACCTCCTTCTTTAGGGCCTTGAGGAAAACCATTATTTTCTTTATCAATTTTCAGAGAATCAAGGAATACTTGAAGTCTAGCCTCAGCGAAAGAAAGTGCCAAGCTAGCCTTCTGGATACCTTCCTTGGCAATAGCCTCTTCATTTACCATGTCTTGAATGTCACTAAGGGCATCATTTACATCACCCCAAGCATTTGTAGCTTCATCCTTCAACGCTATTGCAGCTTCTGATATCCTCTGTGCTTTCTCCTCAAACATTGTACTGTTATGTCGTGCAATTTGCAAATCTTTCAATGCTTTCTGCAATATTTCTCTCAGTTCATCCAATCTCGGACCCCCCAGTCCTCCTTTTGCCTGATCTGATCTTTCAATGGAAGCATTAGACTCAAGGCTGCTAGTCTCACTAATTTCAACATCCCTTCCGTTTCCATTTATATAAGCTACTGAGTCATTTCCCTGACAACATGGTGGACCCAAATGCTTCGTAATTCTGAAATTATTGATGCTGCTATAAATGGAATGACAATTATAGCTACAACACCACAACCAAAAATTTCCTTCCCTGAGAACTCTTGGACCTTCCCCACTAGCACAGTTTGTATGTTTTTTCCTCAACTTCTTCGATACATTTGATTTCAAGACAAGTCTTAGATCACCAAAAAATTTACTGTGGAAACCTCTATGTTTCAAACTTGCAGTCAAATTCAAGCGTTCCACTGCCCTGCAACTTGCAACTTCACCTCCATGAATTGCGCTTGAACGAGACAGACTACAAGAAACCTCCATCACTTCTGTGTTAAAAAGGAAAAACAAGGATCAACAAATCCTTCATATACCCACAAACTAGCTTCGGATCAACCTGAAAAAAAAAAAAAAGAACCGCATGAACTTTCAATAAAAGAAAATGATAATATGGTCATCTCTAACAATTATGTTGTCGTCATCAACACCTAAACACTATTACCTGAAATGCATTTTCACATGGACTAGTCTACATGCACTTGCAGACAAACGCTCAAATAAAAATGTACATATACAATAATATACAAACATATCTGCACTAACATCAAGATTGTTTTGCATCTTCTCTGAAGTTTATTAATACACTCAAGCGAACAGTGATAAACATCCACATGCATGCATGACATTTTCAAGCCTACTGAATATCGACTCAATTGCAGTCAATCACCGATTACCATATCGCAATTCTCAATTAACTCTCACTAACATGGCACCAAACACTCATTAACTCCAACAAAATTCACCAGACTAAGCACAAGAAACAGAATGAAATCCAACTCAGAAATACTATCGAGTGCCAGGTTATCAATTTCTAGTACTCCAAATAAATAATAACTGCAAATTAAGAAATGTTCACAAAATCCGAAACACATAGTGAGTGTGAAAAAACGGAGAGCGGAATAACGAACCTGGCAACCATATTTGAAGCGTCGAGCTGAGTAGAAATGGAGGAGGAAGTTAAGGCGAATAACAATTGTCAATTGGGAGGAGCAAGTGACGGAAATGATAACGGAGTTTACGTTCAGCTTCGAAATCCAAACGGCGGGTTTGACGGCAGTGCAGAAAACGGATATTTTTTTCTTCTAATTTCGGAAGTATACAGCTTCTAGGATGGATAAATAATTATAATATTTTTATAATAAATGTGTGGATCCCGTGAAATGTTTGCTTTTTATATAGTTTGACAACCTTTTTATATGAAGCAAATATTGAAGTTCGTTGACAGTTGGTTAGATCCAATAAATAATTCTATATATATTTTTTTTTCACTTTACCGAAAAATCCTTTCATTGATCAGAGGTTATTTTTACCTTTTCTGTATACTATGAAATATAGACATTCGATAAATATATACATATAAAACAACAAAAAATTGTTTAAAAGTTTTAAAATATTATTAAGGGACACAACTTCAAGAATACGAAATAGTACACTTCTGTAATACACAAGAATTACAAAAAAAAAAAAAAAAAATGTGTAATTAATAGTGTGTCAAGAACCAAAACTCAAAAACCAAAAAGAAAGACAAGAACTCATACATTAAACTCACACAACATATATGTAAGAAAACACACAAGTCCTGCCAAACAAGCTGTCTTGTTTAGGACTCTTCTTTTGCCTTGTCAGGTTGGTCTTCATATTCCTCAGGCTTTTCCTCGTCTCCGTCGGCCGCCTCCTCCGCAGGCTTCTCCTCCTCTGCCGGTGCTGCCTCCGCCTCATCGGGCTGCTCAACCGCAATGGACTCTGCTTCAGCAGCATCCGCACTGGCACTCCTTCTGTGGGAGGCGGCGTCAAGGACATGTTGGTAATTTCCTTTCTCCATGAAGAGCTGCTGGAAATGGTGTTTGCAGTATAGGATGCCGTCTAGAGCAGCGTAGGATGAGTGCGTGAGGGGGCACCCGCCGTGAGCACACTTGAAGCATGACTTGTGGAATGATTCTCCCTCCATAGTCACCTTTTTTCGAGTTTAACAACATCATATGTAAAGTAGTGAGTTTTTTCATTCATTTCTAGTGACATTAACTTGTCCTGAAGCTCTAGACATTGATGAATGTGGATGGGTATCTGAGCCTTTTTATTTTTAAATCGTATTTCATACAAAAAATCGTCGTTTTTACCTTCTCGAGTGGGTACACAGTTTTGTTGCAAGCAGGGCATTTGTCTTGGGTACCAGAGAACAATGCAGACAGCTTGCTAGGTGCTCTTGTCTGCATACAAACACACACATCTCAATTCAAAACAGATTCAAGAAAATATGTGATAAATTGTTTCAGTTTGTGAAAAGAAATAAACAAGAGTTTTTATTTTGTCTTGAGACATAATAACGCAGGAAAAAATCATCCATAGAAACGTACCAGTGAATTTTCCCTCGATGAGGTTGCTGCTCAAACATTATGCAAAAGCCAAAATGATCATCAGTAAATTACGATTTGGAAATGTAATAAATGTTTAAATAGATTAGGGTCTTTCTTCTTCTTACAAGATTGAAAATTCTTGCTAAAATTTCCGGACTCCTTGAAAAGCTGTTCAAAATGAGTCTTGCAGTAGAGAATACCATCCATGGAGGAGTAGTTGCTCATCTGCAAACAAACATATGTATCCGATTAACAAAAATCTTATTCACCATCTCAATTTCTTGAAAATTAAATTACTTGTTTATGTCTTCATTTTTTCATATAAGAAAAATCCGGATTCGCATTCATGCAGCGAGAAACATAAAAGAACTAACAACCCAGAGAAGAAGAAGGCGCACAGACACAGAAATTCACACTATATATGTATGTATTCACACACATGTACGAATATGCACGAAATTTGACAAGAACTGGAATCCAGATTCATGCTGCAAGAAATGTAAAGGAAGCATCAATGCCTAAATGATAAATCAACAATAAGCCACAGAAGAAGAAGGCATAAACAACTAGAGGCTAGAGCGCACGCGTGCGCACACACAGAGTATATATATAAAGAGATGCACGTATTACATATAGAGACACACAGATGAAAAGAAAGACGAAAAGATACCACAAGGGTCCCTTTGCAGTGGCTGCATTTGAAGCAAGATTTATGGTAAGTAGCTCCATCAGCAGACAACAAATCAACAAAATAAACGGTCTTGTCGCAAGCCTTGCACTTGTCCAAAGTTCCTGTGAATGATGCCATTTTTCTCTTCTTCAAGAATCTCAATAACTTCTTCAGGCCCTATATATGCAGATCAGAAATGGAACTGCAAATTCTAATCTTCTGGCCCTTATACAACTCGACTTTTAGGCTATTGAGACTAAAGAAAATTTCTGTTGTGCAACAACAGAAGTGGTTTTATACCAATCTAACAATAAAGCTTTCTTTAACTTGAACTTCTTTTAGGAAAAAAAAAAAATTTGTGTGGTGAAACGAAAATCGGACAGGTGATTGGAGATCCCATAATTCTCGAGTTAAATGTAGGATTGTTAATGTTGTAAGGAAATGGATGGAATGCGATAAAATTGGAAAGGAAATAGCTTGACTCTAAAGGGGAAATGGAGGGAGGAAATCCTTTGGAGGGAAAACAACTTTCCTTTTTTAGGAAGTTAGTTACAAATGGTCTCTCTGTTTTTTCAACCTCACCTTTTCTGCTGCGATACATATATATGCTTTATTTCTTATCATATTTTAATTTCAGGTTTTTAAAAATGTCATGCTAAAGAAGTAAAATATAAGAGAGATTGAAATGCAACAGAAAATAAAATAATTGGGCTGTTTTTCTTTCTCGTCCGAAAAATAAGAGGGAATAATATTACTATTCAGAAAACTTTCTTCTGCTTGGACATTATTAGAGATTTGGAACAAATTGAAAAATCATTTTTCTTCTTTTTTTACCTGTGGATTGAAAAAAAAATGAAAGAATGTGTTTTCCACTCCGCAATTTAATATCTTGAAAAAAGAAAAGGCGCATGTAATAATACAAGCGAGTCAGTAAAGTCCATAACTACTGAGACCATTTATGGGTAAAATTACAATCAGCAGAAGAATGATCAAGTGATGGCAGAATTCCACTATGATACAACTAATATATGTTTTGCACAGTACAGGTTAACCGTGTACGTATCGATAGACGGGTTTTGTTCAGGTGCGCACCACTGTTCACACATCAGAAGCCACCATCCACCTAGGACCATCCCAACTTAAGGATGTTTTCGAATACACAATAAACTTTTATGTTCAGAAACGAAATTAAGATCTTACAAAACAAAACAAGTGCGATTTTCCAACAAGGGCATTGTTGATTGAAAGCCAAAATATCAGTAATACAAAAGAGAGATGTTCATCGAGGGTTCAACCAAAGAATTATAACTATCCTTTAACTATGAGAAAGTACACCAGATATCAATTTAACTAACATCACCATTGGAGTTTTTCTTTGGGGATTTTCATTGGAACCTACGGCCAAACATACACAGATCTCTATTCAGAAGAAGATGATTGAAACGCCCATTGTGAAGCATCCAACAGCAACCCAAGGACTCAGCCTCTCACCTGTTCCAAGAAACACAAGCATCTGAGTAACTGAGTTATAGAGCTTGAAAGAGTGCGTCGACTAATGAAAAACAGTGAAGGAACTTAGGTTTAACGAGCATCAACTTGTAACACATAGATAGGCAGCAGAACACCCAAAAAGTAATCAACAATTGGGGTAAACCTATAATTATAATTTTTGAAGTTCATAGGGCGAGGTGGAACATATGGAGCAAAGAATCATAAAAAAACTTATATTGCTTGAAACAGTTATAACATGATGCACTTTTTTTTTGATAAGAAACTTGAGATATTTATTTCGAATATGAATAATTTACATCGAAAATTTGATTGTCACTAAGATTACAAAGGTAGAAATAAAAACCAGGATAGCCCACTTTATGGTACGTTGCAAAACTACAATAGCGCTATGCTTATCTCCCTACGTAAATCCGACATGAATTTTCCTTTGAAATCCTTGTGTTCAAAAATCCACACAGCTGTCCTTGCTTTACATGGAAGCAGATAACACATGACATTAAGCAACTGAAAACCATCTAATCCTGGTAGAAATGTCCGGCTGCTAAAAATTGGTTAAACATGTTCCCGGAAGTCTAAAAAAAAAGATTTCTTGTAGCCCTGGATATCATGTTTTAAAGGCCAAAAAGGGTAAGCTTTTGTAATAAAGCTAGGAATTGTAGTCCTGAATGGCTGAATCAACTACTAATTAAAAACCCGGTTATTTACATTTGAAGGCTTCTTTTAGAGGCTTGCTAGTGAAAAACGATACATGCTCTCATACATTGTCAAAAACATTATGAACCTCATATTCATGCAAAAAAAAAAAAGCAACGTACACTTTACAAATTAGTAGCAATACCTATTCTAGCAGCCTTCCAGAAGACACCTCGAAATCTGCCACATAAGGAACAAATCAGAATCCAGATGGAAACTAGACTCCTTCATAAAAATGCTGAATCCATCATATATGTCATATAATGGGGAGGCAAATACAAACTTATACAGCGGCAATTTCTAATAATCATCAACTAAGCCAAGTAGCAGTTCTTTATCCAAAAGAAAGGTGTAAGAAACCTGCAACTTTCTCTGTGTCATTCAGTTAAATTAGATATAATATGATGAAAATGAGCATTTACTGAACTACAGTTCTCCTGTGTGATGTTTATAATGTTACATACATAGAATACATGCAGCATCAAGTTCTCAGCACAAGTTCCGTTACAGACCTAACTCCTGGAACCAAGACCGTCTCACATTATTACTGCTTACTTATTACCACCCTCCTTTGATTGACATAAGGTTAAACATATCTCACTAAAGACTGCCTAAGTTTAGCTTCAGAAAGCTGCTGCTTGCTACGAGGAATTATAAACTCTTGCAGAACAAAAATAAAGAGTCCCCTAGGAAACCATCAGACTCAAGGTTCTGATAAACGTTGCACAAAAAAAATTCATTGGCCGAGAAAAGAATGTTGTTCAGAAAGAGATTGTTATAGGTGATTTTAAATTAAGTTTCATTATTAACCTAGCACGATTATGGGGAAAAAAAAAAAAAAAAGAAGAAGACCATCTCAGATGGAAATTGGTGACCCGAACAATAACAAGGTAATAAAGTATAAATGCTTCTCAAAATTTTGAATCTGCAGAGTATAAATCCAAATGAGACTCACCCAGTTCTCTGTTCAAGAAGAGCTGGAAACTGAATCTTCAAATATGTGCAGGCACAAATTCCTAACAGAACTACTGTGAGGAAAGAATGGAAATTGAAGAGGGCCGACTGAAAATCCATTAACAGCAATATCAGTACTCAAAATTTATATGATATGAAAATCACTGCACAGGTCAAGTTATGTATCAACAGCAGCAAATAGCTTACCATGTTTAAATCACCTCTGTTTCAACACTTCAAAGCACTCCCAGTACGTCTACAAACACGAAGACATAGCCTTTAATTCTTTGCAAGCTAAATTTTACATAAATCTCAGATATTGAGAATGAAGCACAAAAAACCAGTGGAAATTCCCATTCAATGCCAACTCATTTTGTTAGGATACAGGTTCGAATTCGAAGCATTATCGCATTCTCCTTCTGGACGGAAGAAGTATAAATTTAATACTTAGAACTCTTAGTTGAGTTGAAATACCCCCTTTGAACAAACTCGACAGAAAATAATCGTTTCAAGTATTCCCTTTGCGAGCCTTAAGATAACACCAAGGAGAAGGTTACTTCCAAAATTCGGAACCAATATAAGTAAAGTATAAACAAAGTGCAAGCACAAGCCATTCTCAAAAAATTTAACCTCTTCCCAAGCACTTAATATTAAAATAAAGAAACAAATAAATTAAGACATCTGAGGTATTCCACCGAAGGAAAAATTGTTATCCGGACATGATATTGCAAATTACGGAAAACATTATGAACGATAAACACACCGGGCAACAGTCAGAGTACGAAATCATAATCGTCAAAGCAATGTGATTGTTAGATTTTGAGGAAATGGAAATAAAAACCCTAAGTATTGAGTTGCATAATCATCCAACGATCATTGTACATTGAAGAATAGGCTCTTACAGGACATCAGTTGCACCAAAAACGTAACAAACGAGCTTTGAGGCCAAGACAACTTGATTCGATTTCCAGAATACAGTAACTGAAATTAACAATTGAAGAGAGAGATTACCGAAAGCTTTAAGTGGTTGTTCCAGTTATGAGTGCTGTGACTGAAGATCTAAGCTTTTCTTTGGAGCTTAGTATCCAAATCACCGAGAGAGAAGAGATCAAGCCGAGGGTGGTAGGGGGGTGAGGGGCGGGGGCGGGGCCTTGCTACTTCTATTTTAAGTTAATAACAAGAAATTCCAAAAAATAACCCCAAAAAGAAGACAAATCAATCAAGATGTTGTAGGAAAGTAAGAAAAGAAACAAGAATGAAAGACACGAAATAATTAGGGTTCTCTTATTTATCAGATCTCCTTTATATAGGATGTCAAATACAACGGTTTCACAATTACATAATATTTAGTGAATACCTGAACTGCCCTTCATCAGTGACTTTTGACGAAGGCACACTAATTGTGTTTTTCCTTCAACATTCTCCCTTGTGCCAAGTCAAAGGGTAAAT
>JAUEKW010000033.1:1040436-1051958 GCA_032274785.1 Ajuga reptans
AGCATTGAGGACAACATTTCGAAGCCCTTGGAAGTTCATCTCCCGAGTCTACCCGGATTTCATACGGCTGGTGGAAGATCAGGTAAGGCGGGGTAATAATAAGGTCCGATTCTGGGAAGATTCTTGGCTGTATCCTTCTCTTCATAGATTATCGTCTTTGCACAACAGTCCCATTACTTCATTCATTGCTCAGGTACATAATGATTCCTCTTCCCTATCATGGAATTTTCACTTCTTGAGAAATCTGAGAGCACATGAAGTTACTGCCCCAGTACAGTTGCTAGTACAACTAGAGGCTGTCTCACTTAGCGATTCAGGGGATGATATCAAATTCTGGGTGGCTGATTCTTCCCGATCATTCACTTGCAAATCCTTTCTCTTGGCTCTTTATAACAGTAATAATCTAACTTCTTTCCCTTGATATAAATCAATCTGGAGGGTTCCAGTTCCTAAGAAAGTTCAGGTTTTTTTATGGTTGATAGTGCTGGGGAGATTACCCACCTGTGAATCCTTACAAAAAAGGCTCCCGAATATGTTCTTGTCCCCAAATTGGTGTGTTTTATGCAGGTGCAACCTTGAGAACCTTAATCATTTGTTCATACATTGTCCTTCTGTCCACCAGATCTGGTGTAGAGCACTCGGGGAAGTCGGGCTGCAATGGGTTCCACCACAAACTATTGGGGGCCTGCTGCGTGTTAATATGGAGGGCCTACTGAATAAAAAAAAGCAAAATCCTATGGAAAATCATTGTAGCAGTGATACTATGGTCTGTTTGGCTAGAGAGACAAGAGAATTTTCGACAATATAGAAGAATCCTTAGAGGAAATCTGGTGTAGGATCAAATACAGAGTAGTTGTATGGTCATCGAGTCATAGTTTGTTTAAGGATCATTTTGTGTCAGATATAGTGAGGAGTTGGAGTTATGCCATGTAGCTAAAGAACTGTAATGTACTGATTTGCTGATGTAATTGTGGAGGGACATCTCATCCCTCCTATCTTTTTACAATAAAAGTATATGTTTCTTATTAAAAAAAAAAGAAATGCCAAAGATAGAAGTCCATTTTAGAAGCAAGCCGAGATACCTGAATAGGAACAAATGTGAGCTTTTCAAATCCAAAATATTCTACTCCTCCAAAGCGATTTGGTGTGTTGGCCTCTTTTACATAAAGGAGATTCTGAATGACACAGATGGAAAAAAAGAATATGTACAAGAACGTGTTAGGAGGAAAAAGGAGATTCACAGTTTAAACAACAATAATCGGCCTATGTAATTGTTGAAACAGATAATACTCTATACTAATGCTATTCAATAGTTATGATCCCAGAAAAAGATGTACATACTTCGATCCTAATGCCGAATGCATGGTCTTCATAGTATCCAGGTTCATTGCTGACAACCATGCCCTTCAGCAACGGGGTCATATTTCCAAATCGGAAGCTTATACTTTGAGGGCCTTCATGAACATTCAGAGCAGCTCCTACACCATGACCGGTACCTGAAGTTTGGATGAAAGAGATTCCTATAAATCAGCAGATCGTCTGATTCCAAATTGAGACGAGAATTCTAAAGAAAGGAATGACAAATACCATGACGGTAATCAAGACCAATCTTCCATAGTGCTGATCTGGCAAAGGCATCTAATACAAAACCAGGGTTGTTTTCAGGGAAAACAGCCTGATCAAGTGCTATATGACCCTGCCAAAAAAACATGGATCATTGTAACTATATTTCCTTATCATCTCAGCATTTATACGAGAATATACTTGAACAAAATACAAGACTATAGAAGACTATACAATCAAGATGCTGCATTATAATTGCACTGGCCAGAAACTGCAATCTAAAAGATACGTCGTCTATATCTGCAATGCACGACCAACAAAATGTGCACAATTGTGTTGTCGAAATTGTTTGATTGTACCTTCCATAAAGCCATCAAAGATCTACGGATTCAAAATTGTACTAGGTGTATTACATGTCTTTCCTTTTAAAAGTAACTCAAAGTTAGCTTGAACAGCATATGTAAAGTGCTGATACTTGATTTTGACGAGGATAAAAAACCGTCGAAGTGACGCAGGCCTATGGTGGATCACCCACAAAGAGGCAAATTAAACTCATCAATCCTCATTAAATTACATGGTGATGGATCTAAACAAAATTTTCCTATAGGAAGGCAAAACTTCATTGCTGGTCATCACATACATCAATTATCAAGAATCTATTCAGATGTAGGACAACCTTGGGTTTTTTTCCTTTAGAACCCTGGATTTCTAAAGACCTTATAACATCAAAAGAACCAAGTTCTGAAAATTAAGGACATATAAAGAGATATGAAATGTAGGCATGACGACTAAATCCTCATAATCCTTATGAGTTCAATAGCGTCACATAACTCAAAGGAGACATAAATTTTTAAAATCCTAACATGACTCTCCAGTCATTAGGTGGGATAATTAGCTTCAAGCATTCCTAGATATAGTGAAAATCTAAAATTTCATGCAAAAAATAAATAATTTCAATAATGGGCCAAGAAAAAACGAAACGAACGCAAGGTGTTGGAGGCTCTATAAAAGTTTCTGGTGTGGCTTTTTGAGCAATAGAAGCCCAATCGAAGAACAAATCCCTAAAAATATGCATCAATGTTTTCCCCAAACAATTGGCAATATTAATAATCATTTCAAGGGAGTGGCTATTTCATTTTCATGTTTTTTCACTTCAAATATAAGTTATCTTCTTCACTAATTACTGGGCCCTATAAATAGTAGGAACTGGGATTTTTTATAATGTGCTTATATCCACGATACAAGGGAATTAGGTCCTTCAAGCTGAGTGAGCAAATGGTACCAGGGGAGAGACAATGACATACAAAATAAGAAATCAAAGATTAGTTGTGTATCTGAGGGCACTCTGTCTAAACATCTGTGTATATCTTTCCTTCAATTAACAAAGAATACATTGTTACAATTGTGATGGATAAATAACTACCACCCAACGTCTCATTTCTTATCATTGCTTTGTAAATTGAGCTTCAAGTTTAGAGATGAATGTCACCAAGCAATAGCATCTTGCTCTAGTCAAATCACGAGGATTGAGTCTGACTTCCTTTCCAGTAAGTCATCAGATATAAATAAATAATCCTGTCAACTTATACATTCTCCTTCAAAACAAACACACACACACACAAGAGGGCGCGCATACACACAGATACACTCTTTAATTTCTTGTCATAGCATGTACAAAACACTTTTTGCATCCACCTAACCTCTGTTCTCAAGTTCTTCTACATACTAATCATTACTGGTTTTTCATGCATGATTGTCCATGTGCCATGGGTGATGGGGTCAAGAATTGTAGAGCCAAAACTATTACAAGTGGATGGTAATCAAGTATCAAATACCCAAAACTGAAAAAATACCTGAAGCACTCTGGTAAAACATTCTTTTTCCCATGATGAAGGTTGGCCAAAATGTACTGTTCGAGTAATGTCAGTTGTTCCATCAATATATTGTGCTCCACTGTCCAGTAGGAAGAGTTTCTCAGAATCCACTACGCTACAATTGGTAGGCTCTGGACAGTAATGTATGATTGCACCATTTGCACCAGAACCTGTAATAAAATTTGGTTCAATCGCCAGTTAGTCTCATTGATGAAAATAAATAAGTTAGACATGCTTACAAAAATTCAAACGCAGCAGGAAAAAATGAAGCTTATAGTGTAACCCATCCAATTGAAAGCTGTTAAACCTAGGAGTTTAATCGAGGAAACTGTTCATAAAGAAGTATGAAATTACTACAGACAGAAACAAATGTATTTAAAACAGGATGTTAGATATTGTTTGCAAGACCTTTCTCCCTTCATTTCATGGATCTGACAGAATAAGACTGAGCAATTAAAAGAAATAAAATAGTAACAGAAATATAATAAGGCTCTAACAATTTATTAATTTTGCTCCAGTTTGAAGAATAACTGATATAAATGTCCGTGAAATACAATAGAGGATGTTTTCTACGTTAGTGGCCATTAACAATAGGGATCACATCTGCAACCATACCAGAGTATGGTTATCATAGCTGTATTCAAGTTATTTTGGTTTAACTTAATAAAATAATGTTATATTACCAAGAAAATTTCATCTTTTAAAGTAAGAAGCACTTTACTGTAAAAAGAAAGTATCTGCAACAATACCACAGCTCCCCAACAATGTAAAGTAAAAAAATTGTCAACATAAGATTATGTACCACTTATTGTATCAAAACTTGTGTCGAGAAAACCATCTTGCCTCGAACGGAATTCAAGAAGTTTATCGGCAACATCTACTTCTGTTAAAATGGCACCATCACTGATTTCCTTCTCCAGCCATGCCCAGAATTGTGCTAGAGCGGCTGCATCCCTGCAAAAGATCATCCATACTTAAACAGACCCAACTTTTTGCTTTTAACATTTGTCACATAAAATGCCATCTAAACATGGCACTATAATGGTTTCATTTATTCAACCCAATATAATATTGTCATAATTAAAGTGGCCGTAATGAAGAGATTTTCAAGCTAGGTGTGAGCACTAGTATTGTTTTAATTACAAAAAGTTTATTGAACGGGAAGACATGGTACAAAGAGACAAGTAATCCCCTCACATGCAATTAATTCAAGTCCAGATGCGAGCATTATTAAGAAAATTAGAAACCAAAAACAAGAGAAATCCAAGCTACAATAGGTCAGCCAATTACATGTGCACCAGAATTGAAAGATTAATTTGATTGGACGATAATACAGGATGTGAGATAATAAGCTAACACTGTGATGCTCTAATCAATCCCAAATCACTCAAGGAAGGAATTAGTGAATTAGTGGAGAGTCCTACCATCCACGCGCGCAGGGGTGGGGGGTTAACAATGAGCTGTCCAATATTCACAAGATTTGCCATATCCTTAATCAACTACATAAAGCACATGTGTGTGTGTGTGCATATATATATCCCCTCTCCCACCAATTGAAAGAAATACAGTAAATGTTTGCACAGCAACAAAATTATCCAGTAGCCAATCAATTTTGAGTGGTCTTTTGACCAAAAAATTAGTGCTAATTTAAGGCATTGTTCTTTGTTCTAATCGAAAAGAACTGAAACAAAACACAGGCCACTTCAGTTGGACAGATGTTTCAAAGGCAGTCGATTACATCTATTACATAGAAAACTATAACATCAGTGGGCGTCATCCCAAAGTCTATTTATTGGATATTCACAAGTTGAATAAGCTCATACATCACAAAGTACATGTTATAAGGATTAAGGTGAACTTGGGAACATCATAGACTTAGTATTCCTCATCACTGAAGGCCACGACACACAATAGTAAAGGAAGAGGCCACAATTTATCAATGCCATCTACTGGCTATAAACAAAACATTCTTTTGTGATGGAGAGGGTTCGAAACCAGGAACTCACCCTCTACCGGCAATAAATATAACATTCTTTTAGTTCTATAGGCTAATATCATAGACATGATGAACCAATTAAATGGCCAAAGACAACGCACAATTGGAAGTATCAATCGCGTAATGCCATCAGTATCTAAATAATGAGAAGTTCGTCCCTGCAGTTACCTTAGATGAGAATTACGCATTCCGTCTAATTCAGCCTCATTTTTCACAGCTTTAGCCAGGGAAACAGGTGAGCTCTTATACACTGCAGTTGGTCCGTAAAATTGGTTGCCTGGACCATTTGCCACTGCTGTCTTGTTTTTATTACCAATTCCAGCAGTGGCAAAGTACTTATCACAGGCAGATCTGTAAGTGTTCACAATAGCAGCACTAACAGATGATGTGTCCAACCAAAGGCATGCTCCTTTTGCAGACAAACTGCAAGAAAACAATTATAGTTAAGAGGGCAGATCTTGACTACAAGGGAAAATTGTTTCTGCAGATTATATGACTGTCTTCATAGCTTCTCTTATCCTGTTTTTCAAGTAGAACGTCTTCAAAATGTGTGTAAGTAACAACTTCCAAATAGTTTAAACAAATTTAAAAAGAACTTCCAAACCACATGCAACAATACATTGGTCAGAGTGCTACAAAATTAACTAAAACCATCATAAATATTAGTATGGTAGGCAGAGCAGTAATGCCGAAGACAGAGAAACACAAGTGACCATGATCATGAACTGAGCAAAGTGGCACCAATTGAATATAAAATAGAGGGAATATTAAGGCCAATGGATTAGACATCCTCTATATAAACAGATTAAGAGAAGGGATCAAACCAGTTAAACTAAAAATGGAGTCATGCTACCTAAAATCATCTTGAATCTTTCTGAACTAAGCTTCACGATGGCACGTAGCGAGGTGTAATTACAAAATAAGGTCCGTATAGCTAAACCTGGACTATATAATAATTTCTTGAGTTAAGTTGAGTTTCTTCTGTTTTGGAGTAGGGGCGTTCCTTAGTCCACAGATGAATAATAGATTGCAGAATAATGGAAAGATTCGCTTTTGTCTAGGAGGACAATAGTCCAACAATTTTCTGCATTGATGATTGATGTCTTCAGTTACATTCATATTTGAGGTGCATATGTACCTAAACACATACTATGGTAGAGGTATCCTATGGAAAGAAAAATGAGAAATGGAACACAGTCAAATAAGAGCAAAAAGGCGACACCTTTTAACTTCAGAAAGAATAGACTCATAGGGTCTCAGCTCTATTCCCGCACTCTCCAAATAATCCATCACACCAGAGTTAATTTTGGCATCATCTATAAATAATTTTGCTCCATCAATCTCCACAACTAAATACGCATACATGACTGGCGAATGTGGTATATCACTACCTCTCTGTTAACAAACATTAGCATGTTAACAGTGAATGAAACAACAAGAAGAAATAAATCAGATAAGTTCATATCAGTGGTTTCTTTAGTACTAAAGAAACCACAATGCATGGTCATGTCTAGTATGAGTGGAAGAAGGTACAATCTTTTCAATATAATGAATCAGTAAAAAAAAAAACATACAATATGTGGTTGATGCATCATATGTAAATGTTCAAATGAAAAATTGATGCTTGAAGGCCACGTTCTGAGACCACTAATTAAAGAAAACACCTAGCTTTGAGAATGTAACAAATCCACAAAGGGATAGTGCAGTTTAGATTTTATAGTTTGTTATGGGGATTTCTCATCCATTTGTCCTTATTCCATTTTAATTAATAAAATTCTAACTAATAAGATTTTCTATTTCTCATATATTAAAGAAATATATATCATCTCGCAAACGAGTTTAGGTTTAATAAAGCCCATATAAATACATAGCTAAACAATTTACCAAATTCAACAGCCAAGCAATCTCATCTAGCACCGAGATAACAATAGCAGATGAACCAGCATCAATTAGTTCAGATCTCAATGATGACAGCTTGGATGACACATCTACGCCAGCATATTTCAGGTCATGAACTCTGACATGTTGGTTTGGAGGCTTTGGTCTGGATTCTTTCCATATCTCATCCACAAGATTGACATCATATAAGTACACCAACTCGTGATTCTTCTGAGATATGGCTTCTTTCAGTTCTTGTGCCGAGTCGTGGGAAAACAGGAACTGAACCCTTCATAAAAACTAGGTGAGGGTAGAATTCTGCAATCAGATAGATAGATGCAACAGAAGAAAAATGGATCACAATTGCATACGTACATGTCAGGACAGCAGGAAAAGGAAGCAAACCAAGAACTTATTATAACAAAAGACTACAAAGATTACATGCAAAAAAGTGGAAAAAGAAAATTGAGAAAAAAAGTGGCAAGTGAAATAATTATAAATTAGTTGAGGAAGAACCTTTCCAGAACCATGCGGTACTATCATGATTAGCTTGACTTAGATATATAACTAAGGAAATAAATAAAAATACACCCATGTTTGTTACCACAGTCATCTCAAACGGGATGCATCTTACTTAGAACAGCTAAAATGTCCCTAAAACTCCCAATTCAATTTTAAGCATTTGTTGCGAGATTTGAGGAATGCAAAAGAAATAGAGGATAAAGCACCTAGATTTTTTCTTAGAGCAGATCAAGCTCGAATATAATTGATGTTAATGCCAGTGATACAGGCCTCAACACCATTGCGTTTAAATACTTGTGTTGCCCTTGTAGATCATGGCTTGTAGCTTTCATGGGCTTTGTCGATTATTAGGCAATAAGCATCAACCTTAAAGAGAAAAGTGGATAGACACGGGCTACAAAAAACTGCCACGCTAGTCATTATGCAAATTGTCATGCTAATCTGTCTGCCCAAAAACCACAAAATCTGGGCAGCCAAAAGAATTAAGTGGGTTTTCCAGGGTACTATACTGCTATGGTCTGCAATGTATTTAATATGGTAGAAGAACATCAAGATAGTCCAAAATTTTAACTTAAACACCCTCTATTTGGCATGACCAAGCCCCCATTTCACTGTGGGTGCTAAAAGGATTAAGGTCAAAAGATATGTCTTGACCTGCAAGCAGGATCCTAGCAACCTCACTTGACCAGAGAATAATAAGAACTAGAAGGCTTCCTTGACCATAATGAAATTCCACGTTTTTATTATTATTAAAAAACACACAAACACACACTCACACGCACACAAAAAGTGTCAAGCATGCTACACATTTTACCAAATGTACAACCCACCAACCACAATTAAAGTGACGACAAGATATCGCATAACTTGAACACCTGATCAGCTCAGTCTGACCCCGAGCTATTGGGAGGGTATGGCAGAGATAGGCCAATATGGAGATTAACATGCAATACGAGATGTTCAAGTTCTTAATGGAGCAAATCTTCTGAACTCTACTATAGGCTAATTTCCAATAACAGTAGTGGAAATCAACTTTAGAATTCTAAAAAGATCATAAGAAAATATTGCTTGTGCATGTAACTAGTTCTGGTCACTTTCAAATGAAACTTTGTAATCCCCATCCTCGAATTTTAAAGCATAACTAGAGGAATCTGAAATCACAAAACCACCCATTGGTTAACCTAGACAGACCACAACATGTGGTCTGCCCTGGTGTGCAGCATCTATTCCAGAACTCCAAACCACCCACATCACACACTCTAAAAAAACCCAACCCACAACAAGAAACCTGTGGGAACCATAAAGTTTCAGAAGAGCAATGTCTAGAACTGCTGTGTAATCCACGGGCATCAAGCACACTCTAACATCCACAAATCAGCCAACCTGCATCAGTGAACACTAACCCGTGGCTTTTGCTTGAAAAGTAAAATCTCATGGACAACTGTGAGTTTAAATAGATTACATCATGAAATACCATTTATCCAACTAGTTCATCTAAATCCAGAAAGCCATTGTTCTATCAAAAGTTAAGAAAAATAGAAATTGAAAAAAAAAATCATCTGACATAATATGATACGAGAACTATAATTTACTCACAGGATCTATCCCAACTCTGCTACCAGGAGCTAAGACTCCATTAAGCCACTCACTTGTTGAAGGCACTCCAAGATTACCTGCCTTCATCAGGATCCAGCTGGAGTTTAACTGCTGCTCAGCCTGTCAACAACAGGAAGATGACATCATTAGCAATAAAAGTAAGTAAGTAACTGCTAGCAAAAGTTAATCAAACTGAAAGAGAGCAGTGCTTATTTTCAGCATGTAAGACCTGGAGGAAGTATCGTCCATCCGTCCAGAGAGCTGCTTTATCTTTTGTGACAACAGCGGTGCCTGCACTACCAGTAAAACCTGATATGTATGCTCTCCTTGTATAACACTCGGCAATAAATTCGCTCTGAAATTAAGCATGTCAATATCAATAAATCGCAACTGCAACCACAATTTCACAGGAAGATTTAGATGCTTTCAGTAGAGGATAGATGCGTTGAACAAAAGACCAAATCATTGAACAGCTAAAAATTGTTCGACAGAAGGGTTACTCTTGATAAACGTCAAGAAAATGCAATTGAATATTTTACAGGGAACAGTAAGATGTTGCGACTACAAAGCCTGCCACATCAAAAGAAGGCCAGTGTTTATCTCTTCTTAAAATTGGATACCATGGAACAAACGCAAAAGGTTCAGTAGCAGGGGGGGAGAGGGGGAGCTGAAAGTTTTCTTAATGCAAATCACCGAATTTTGCATCTCCCTTCAAAAACAGCGGTATCAACCGGAAGATAATTGAACACAATCAACTCTAAAAGCTACTTGAATCAAACCTCTTGCAGCCAAAACCAGAAAAATACAGTTATTCAGGAGAAGTCAGGTGGAACAATTAGCAGATTTACAAAATTACAGTGCAGCAAACCTGATGAGCATCCTGAGAGGGAATGATATAGGCATCAATATTGATATTAGGCCTGATAAAGAGCTCGCGAAGGGCGACGAGCTTGTCGTCGGGCTCGGAGCTTTTAGGCTTCTTCCGGAGCTCCGAGGAAGGTTTGGCGGATATGGAGGCGGATATTTGGAACACTTGCGGATGCCTGTGTAATTTGGTGGGAAATTTGGGGAGGCGAGATATATTACGGCGAAACTGGGGGTAAAGGGAGAGGAAGCTGAAGCGGCTGCGAGCATGGAGTTGAAAGGGGGAGCAACAAAGCATTCTCGCCGATTCCATTGAATTCTGGTTAGAGAGAGAAAGAGGCTTACTTTCTCTTCTCACTCTAGGGTAGTTTGCATCTGTCTGGTGAAAGCGCGCAACGAAATATACGCATTGGCAATGGCGGTTTAGCTTTGCGGGAAAAGCCAAACGGATAAATTACCTCAAATTTTCTAGGGCTTGTTTGGACTATATTGCAATTTCTGTATAGTTTCCTAAATTAATCAAGAAATTTCCTTAAATGAATTTCTGTTTTCTTGATGCGAGAGTTAAATGGTTTCCTAAAATTAATCAAGAAATTAAGAATTTCTTGCTTTTACTTGCACGCAAAGATTTGCAACGGTAAAATGTAAATAAAGCAAAGATTTGCAAGATTTGCAACAAATCAAGTATTATCACGTCATAAATAAAGCAGATTTTTTTTTTAAACATAAATAAAGCAGATTTACAACTGCATGATTTTCCTATTCTATTAAATTAAATACATTTATACATTTATGGCTTAATTTCCTTTATAAAAAATACATTAAAGGACATGTTCCTTAATTTGGAATACGCTTGATTAAGTTAAATATTAGCCGTCTATTACACAAGATATAGCATTGACCGCTTATTTATGAAATTTACATAAATAAATGTATTCGTTTTTCCCTTTTTAGAGCCACATAAATGTATTCGTTATTATTTTATACGCAAATATATATTTTGTCCAACTAATCCAGATCTCAACTCCCAAGTATTAATTTTTTTCCTAAAGAAAAAAAACTCTCAATTATTAATTTACCCTAAAAGAAAAAGGAAAAAAAGTCTCAAATATATATTTTAATTTAATTGTGAAATCTGAACACAATATACTGTAGGCGGCGGCTAATGCCACCACGAAATATGCTAAGTACACCACATTTTTTTATTAGACAAAAATAACCTTGTGGTA
>JAUEKW010000033.1:1072274-1088195 GCA_032274785.1 Ajuga reptans
AAACGCCATGGGATAGTCAAAAGACCCAGTTGAGAAGCCAAACGTGGGATATGTCCAATTTAATTATATTCTTTTTTATCAGTTTTTAGATTTATTCTTATTAGTTTTCTTATTTCTGAAATCTGGATTTATCATTTTTCTTGTTATTCGGCATTTTTTCTTTTTCTTTTTCTTAATTAGGTTTTTAATTTATCAAGTAAAAACAATTTTCAGAAATAACTTTTTTTAATTTTCTGAATTTTAAATGCATTTTAAAAATTCTCAAAATAATTTTAAGAAATAATTTTTTCAATTTTCTGAATTTTAAATAAATTTTTAGTATTTTTATAATAATTTTCAGAAAAATGATTTTTTTAATTTTCTGGATTATAAATGAAATTTTAGTATTTTTCAAAATAATTTCCAGAAATAATTTTTTTAATTTTCTGTATTTTAAATTTTATTGATGACACGTATCGCAATCTTACTGGACATTTTGTCATGTGCTGCGCACATAGCCTATACAGGCCGGAATATATAGCCGGAGGTTGTAAAAGTTAAAAAAGCGCATTATACAGGTTGCAATCGTAAAAAATGAATTATTTAGGTTGTAAAGTGATAAAATCCGCATAGTTCAGGTTGCAATATGTAATTAACCCTATTTATATTGCATAAATTGGAATATAATATTAGATTAAAAACAAACAATTATTTGTTGGCGGACTATTGTGGTTAGATATGAATAATTATTAGACTGTTTGTACTGAATTTTTGTTGCAATTATAACTAACTAAATGATGTTGTTTCCATTTATTATGCATTGGAGTATTTATATCAAATTCAAGCAACCAACAAAAACAACAATTAAATATATGTTTATAAGGATAAGGTGCATTCTTATAGTTCGCAAAGGTTTCTTAATTTTTTAAAGAGGCACACTAGTTACTTAGATTTCTTATGATTCAACCAATTGAGTATCACTTGATTCTCCTTAAATTTATAAAATTGAAAATTGAAATGCAATTAATATTACATTAAGGAAACGTCAATATCTCAGAAATAAAGATATACCTGAATTTTTCAATTGGCAATATGATTAACCATTTTTTTCTTGGAGCAACACATAATGATGAAAATATTGAGAACTTATAATGATGAATATCCCATACCGTATAAATAGATCATAAGTTTTTGGTTAAATCTAAGTGAAATTTAGTGTTATTAGTGCTCATTCAAAGATTTTTTAGAATTTCTTTTGGAAGTTGTATTTGAAAATAAAAAATTAAGATAGTTTGGATAAATATCTCAGTAGAAACTTTCTTGGAAGTTATATTTAAAGAACATAAAAATTTAGATAAATATGACACTTATTACAAAAATATGATCATATAACCCATCCTTAACAAACAAAAACCATGTAAGAAGATCAGCATAACCTCCATGACATAAACATTGATATCTTTAGGAACCACATATAGGTACTTCATAGATTTAAATCCTCTAGAGTACTTCACAGTACATTTCGAAGAGAAAGTGACACATTCTATATATGAATAAACTATAGAAATGTGGACACACATAAAGTGTGCCACTTTCTCTCCGAAATACACCGTGAAATACTCTGAATGATCCAGATCCGATACTTCATAGCTTACTCATTTTTTTATCATTTCAATTTTCTATATTTTTTTTATTGATGACCATATAATTTTTCATCACTTATTATATATTAATTGCAATATTATAACCATATAAATTTATTAGTTCTTACCATATATTCATGTTACACTCACAAATTATTTGTTGCACGAAAATAATACTAGTATTACTAACAACAACAAAATAAACAAGATATTAAAAGATGACAACTTTTCCGAGTTTTGCCTTAAATCCAGATGGCCTCTATCCCAATGGGCCAAAACTTTAAGCCCTTCCAAGTAATACCCAAAACCTTTTGGACACAACTATTGGGCCGTTAGTTTCGCATAGCCCAATTTTGATGCCGAGTTAAAATTTTCAATATACCCCTTCTTTATATTTTCTGAACAAAAATGCCCCATTGGGCTAAAATGAAAAATTGGTGTTCGACAGAGTAGAACACTTCATAGGTGTTCTGGTCCAACACTTTTTGAAGCGTTCAACTAGCGGGATCGAACAGTCGTCCAACTAGTATCGATCGAACACTACGAAAATTAAATATACACTTACAATATGAATTTTCTTTTATAATTTTTTAACACGTCGACTGATATTTGTCAATATGTGCCAACAATGAATAGGGAATGAGACAACTCACTCATTATCAACTACGTATATATAAATTTTTTAAAGGATAAATAAATGGATGCAAATTTTCTCATAAAAATATACATACTTACGGTGCTTAACACGCTACACCCACGCCGGGTGTATGAACCACGGGTGGATTCTACACCCGATATAGGGTGTTTTTTTACCTGTAACTTACTACAGTGGGAGAGCAACTGGATTAATGGTAGGTTTGATGAGATATGGCAGAGATATCTGAGCTTGGGGGCCATCTGAGTCTCCCTCTTTAAAAGACACTTCGAACATCAAAGGCTTATACAGACAAACCTCATCCTCCTTACAATAGTATACCTGCCAACAAATCCAAGGGAAAAAACCGTGTTTCTACAATCAAACATGCCACCGAGGACAAGTGAATACGTCGAACCAGATCAACTAGGACAGACTTAAAGCATTGGGTCGACCTCTTCTTTGATGTCAAGGTAATCTACGAATAGTCTACTTCCGGAAAATGGTACAAGAATCTTTGATTCTTGGAAGTCACAAGACTAATAGATACTTTATAGTTCTGTCAATATAGCCATTAGAAATATATTGACATTAGATGAATGCACAAGTTTTTTATAAAGCCACTATGTCCCTCCATTTACTTGTTAGTTCAACCTTATTCAATTACACTAACTCTTCAGCGTTTTTGACGGAAGGGCATTATAGAATTTCAATGAATAACGAATTTTGATTTTTGAACCAGGCTCTTTATTTGATATTATAAACTAAACCAAAAGGTAAGACGTAAAGGAACAAAACATACCTTGCAGTAAATTCTACATTTAGAAGGTGAAGGGGAGGATCTCTTAAACTGTACAACAGCAGATCCTTCAGGGCTGATATTACCATCCAGGGGATCAACCGATGCTGCATTTTCTGGTTCGATTTCAATACTGAATTTACTTTGTGCTTCCTGAATATGGATTCAAAAATTATTTATATATATGTGAATCAGCCACACACACATATATATATACTTACGTAACATATACCAAACAAACAATGAGAATATGAATGAACAAAAAGTGGAAAGACAATGGCAATAAAATCAAAATGCTCAATAATGCATTGCCTGATTATATACATATGGAAACATCATATTTATCATGTTCAGATGAGAGGAGCAAAAATTGGTGTACAGATTAATAAATAGGGCCCAAACTATGCATGAAGATGAAGGTATCACATAAATGTAGGAGAGAGAAAGCATCAGACGAGTGTGTGTGTGATTGGGGGTTGAGAGATGGAGAAAGAGAGAACCTTTGACAAATGGTATCCTTCTGGTACCGATATTTTTAGACAAAGTTTGCCTTCAGTGGTTGAACCACCATCAATGACTATAGTCTCAGTGTCAGTTGCGGATCTCCTTCTAAGCCGTCTCAATGATTTTGATTTTGGTAGTGGCGGTTGGACACCTTTCAACTCCAAAGTACCGAGTACTGGTTCTTTCTTGTTCAGGTCCAAAAACCTTATTATACTGTTATTCGTATCAGCTATCAATAATCTTCCTGAAATCCATAAACATCAAATATAAATAAGATTATATATTTACCTTTTTCTTGAAGACATGAGAACAAATTCAAAATACTTCAACAGCCACCATTTAAAGATGCATTTAATCCAAACAAAGGCCAAATACATTTATATACCTATATTTCTGTCCTCCACCAGATTAGCATTTGTTAAAAAAAGATTCACATCTATTACTTGGTTCAATTACTTCTTAGTAAATCACACTTCTTAATTGTTCACATTGATTATTGTAATCTGAGTAAAAAAAATTATTTATGTTTTTCAATACCTTTTTCATGTTCAATAATTTAGCACTTTCCTGCCTGATGATCATATAAATCATTGTAAACAAGCATATTTTTCATTTTAAGCTAGCACAATAGAAGGATGATAGAGCTCCGATAAATGATTTGCGAACTTAGGTTTTGCAAAATTCAGATCAACCACTTTGCAGTAGCAAAAAGGTAAAACAAGGTTGAGGATTGTAGTTTCAAATTACCATTTCCGGCTTCAACGAGTCCAGAAGGCTCTGAAAGCTGCAGATTTAGAAGACATAAGTACCAATATATTTCAGATATAGGACACAGAAACAAGATAACAAGGATGGATGACACCTCTCTCCACTCACTGAAATGACAGAACATGATTAAATGTGATGAGCTCACAAATGAATGACCGCTCGTGCAAGTAAAAGGCAAAGCAAACAAATATCTGAGAAAATCCTTCAGATGCTTTTCTACCTGAGCTTCCAATGCTGATCCATCCTTAAATCCAGCCTTTCCGGTTCCTGCTATCGTACTGACTCTCCTACTAGCTAAATCCAGCTTCTTAATCTGATTTGATTGAGAAACAGAAATAAATTTATAATCTAGAAAAGTATATAATTAGCAGTTAAGAGAAAGCAAGAAACGATCAAGTGAGATAATTAGTTGCACAATATCAACAAATCACATTCAACACTAACTTGGCACAGTGCATTTGATTTCCACGTACAGCTTCCAATTTTTTCAGGAAAAACCCCAAACAACCAAGGATTAATTCCAACAAATAACTACATAAAAATAAAAATAACTTTAACAAAAAGAGTAATAAATTGTTGATATTTGTTTTTAAGATGAGATTTTTATCTACGCATGGGAAATGTTGCACATGTATCTACTATATACAAATCGGACAAAACTGCGGAACTCTGTCGCTCTCCCCTATCATTAAACCCAATGGTAAATGACCTTATACACAAACGTACTGTGATCATAGTTCTTACTTAAGCTCCAACTTGATTTGACTTGCAACTTTGTTGAACTCGGATAGAACTGAACCACTCACTTAGAATTTTTAACCTCTACATGTTATTGTGATGTTAGGGTTAAGGACATATGTTGTAGGATAAAAAAATACTTCGAAATGTTATGCATGAGGTCCTCCTAAGAGAGTATGTGCAACCTATTATTTAACATTGAAGGTGTTCTCAATATGCGATTAGGTGCACTGAAACTTGTCAAGTGGCACTGGTGATTGATTACGAAAGTCTACTCGGATCTCCCACCTGGTTTCAATAATTCTCGTACTAAAAATCAAGTTCTGAACCATGTCAGAAATGTGCAATCAGGAAGAACACTGTCGCAGCATCCTATTTTATAAAATCAGAGAACTGTGACATAGGACACAGAAATACAGCATTCTTAAAACCTGCATGGCTCTTGTGTCTTCGATGTTATTACATAAAGTACCTTGTGATTATAAGAATCTGCTAGATAAATCTGACCATCATTTCCGCAGAAGACACCTAAAGGATGTTGAAGAAGCACTTCAGAACCTATTCCATCATGGTCTCCAAACTGCAGCACATATAACAAAGTCAAATTAGCAAATATGTTGCTAAAAAAGGAAAAGAAGGAAGAAAACAGTTAGCAAATATATTTGACGTGCAACAAATGCAACATGGATAAGATTCCAAATGATAGCAGAAATACCTTAAACAAATTGTCGGAGAAGAATGGATCACCACCAGCGAGTAGCCTAGATCCTCCTGTTCTTAAATCAAGAGCTCGAATGGAGCTACTCTCACTATCAGCAATGTATGCTTCCTTAAAATCTGTGAAAAATTTCAAGAGAAAATAATTAGCAGATAGCCGAGAGGTTATGCAAATAGTTTTGATATTGCATCACGTACCAGGTGACAATGAAATTCCAGAAGGTTGAGCAAATGAAGTGCTTGCAGAACTGTAAATAAAACAAAAGAAAAGCATTACAGTAAAGCATGGTATAAGATAGCAACCCACCTGAATATGTTAAATATTTTCTTCCAATCAACTTTAGATCGTATAACATTATTTTCTAAGGTGTCCATAGGATTGGCATCTTATGAGAGGTAACAGACTATCATAGCTTATCACCAACATAATTAATGAAAATTAAAAATGCCAGCAATTCAGTTGCAACTAGATTGAGATGCATTATCATATCTTAAAGCTCCCAAAAGACAAAGATGTAAATCCAATGAAGGCTGAATGTGTGTTGTAATCAAGGAACCAAAATCAAAAGAAAATAAAAAATAGTCGTAGCTGTATAGACAAGACACAGAAGTCAATTCAGCACATCTTTACCTGGCACCGTTTAAATTTCTTTCATAGCCATCACCGCTGAAAGCTTTAGTAGTTCCATCTAAGGTATTATGTGTCCAAATCTGATGCTGGCCAGCCATTGCAATGTAAACAATTTCATTCACAGGTTCGAAGCAGACATCCCAGGGGGAATTGAGGAGCTGAAAATGAGGGAATTCCAAGTTAGATAATGAATTTTATCAGTATATAGATAATGAATCTTATCAGTATATATCTGCTGCTAATTGAATTCGTGTCGCTTCAATATTAATATATAAGCAACAGCATAGCATAACATTCAAATTAGCTCCATATCTAAGGTGACCATATATACTTTTATAGTTTTGGCTCATAAAATATTGCCTGTGTTGTTCCTGATAATCCCCCTTGGTAGTCAGAACCTTTGGTTCCATTTCCAGCAAGTGTTTGAACAGTCTCATTGACAAAATCAACCACCCTAGAGCATTAGAAGCTTCATGTCAATATAATTCGAGTGAGAATGCAGTAAATTCACCTTAACTAATTCCAGGTAAAGTTGGAAATTGTAGAAAGCGATTGACGCAACATAATAGAAACAAGTAAATGCTCGATTGAACTATTATAAATTTTGATAAGGACAAGTAGTCATATCTATCTTTAGGAGGGAAAAGAGTGGGGTAGGCTGAAGGTACTCTTCTTGCTGGCAAAATTACTTTATCCAGATGCCCTATTTGGAGCAAGGAGATGTTCAGTGACCGAGAAGTCGAGAAAATTGTTATTTATCAGTAACTTAGCAATGTATCCTACCTGTTTTATTAGATATTCGACCGAGGCCAGTTTAGTGCTTGCAATACCTCCTACCCCAAGTTAAAGCAGGGAAGGAAAAGCTGGTCTTTACAGGATTGGTGATCTATGGTTACCATGTTTTTACTCTACTGGACAAGTTGACTGCACTATTTGCTAAGAGAACTACATTTAGTGAAAGCTCCATAACTGTATGCACTATCATTCACATTATCAAAAAAATAAAAATAGAAATTGCTTATCTTCTTTTGGGATAAATTATTACTTCACTTGGACCAACAACAAGAAAGACAATCAAAAAGTGAGACGAAAGTCACTTGTCCCAGTGCCACTGCTACCTTAGAGCATGATTTTCAGTGTCAGCTACATATAGGAGGTTCTTCTTTGCATTGTAAGCAAGTCCCTATAAATGCATATAATACAGGTCATGAATTCAAGCAAATAAAAGAAAAATAATTGTTCAGCCGAGTCATATGCAAAAAGTATATAAGAAATTATTCATACAAGAATAGATGTGATCAACAGAGTAAACAAAACCAGTACCTGTGGGCGGTTGAACAAGGCATCCTCAAAGTTAGCATCACGAAAACCCTGTTCTCCAGTGCTTCCAATTTGAATTTTGAAGTTACCATCAATATCAGTGACTACCTGAGATAAATCAATTAGTCGGATGGTTACAGTATGTCTATATAAATTTTGACAAGTATTTGCTTCCGCTCAGAAGAATAAGACAATGTACAATGATAATACCTAGATTAATAAGAGTAGCTTAGGAAATGAAAATAAGCTATGGATGTCTAGAAGAGGTATGAAAGCTAACTTGTATAGAGAAAGCTACAAAATGTGAAAATATCATATAATCCTGTCCTTTCGTATTGGATGTAAGCAACAGTAGGCAACACAGAGAAAAGTTGAGTGGAAAAGAAGCACTTCTGACAGCATTAGGTTAGTTTAAGACGACCAATTAAGAGATGCACCTATTCTCAAAACCGGTGACGGGAGGCACTAACAATTAACAAAGTGTATTTGCATGAATATTTAATTCAGGGACATGATATAAAGGGATGAAGGAAGAACAGGGGAGAACAGAGAGAGAAAGGATGATCAAAACTTACTATGCGGTTGTGGTTGCTGTCAGAAATGAAGAGTCGATTGTTGAGGCCATCAACCGCCAGCTTACCAGGAAATTTCAAAGGAGATGTCAACAATCGAGGATCATTGTTTTTCTCCAATTTCAAGGGAATGGGGGTGTTATCCAATAGTTTCTTCCCACCATAATATAATAATGCTGCCTCAACCAAGTCATCAAGATCCTTGGGATGAAAATTATACAGATAGATTACGTCAGTATATCACATTCAATGACCCCAGAAACATTTTATTGGCGAAGTACTGGTTAACAGTTGCAATTTATCCTAAATTCAGTGAGATCCAGAGAAATGTGTTTTTATTGGAAATAAAGGTAGCAATAAGCCTTAAAAGAACATGTGATTTTTTCATGAGATAAATAAGCAAAAGAAGTGGTGGTTCTTTATGAGACAAATAAATGAACAAGTATAAGACCTATGTTGCCCAAGGTAGCAAACATAATCTTAGGAAACAAATATCCAGAAAAAGGTAAACTGAAAATCAACCAAATCAGGAAGGCCTGAAAAAAAAAATTAAAAATAAAAGAAAAGCCAAACCTTTATGTGTTTAAGCGGAATTTTAGACAAAGAAATCTACTACAAGTCATTACCTTTCGGCGGCCTTCACCTGATACTTGTGCTATAAGCTTTCCATTTGGTCCAACAAGGGCAAATGTAGGCCATGAACTTATGCCCAACTCTCGCCATAAATACATATCACCATCATTGACAACCTGTGTATTGGTCCAAAGAATAGTACAGTATTGGCATGCCAATAGGTTGCTGTCCTTCCCATAAAGCATCAATAACAGACACGCAGACAAGTGCATGTCCCATATAGGTAGCGTGTGTATATGTGTATTTATGCATCATATTCTGACTTAATATGTTTGTTTTATGTTGATCTGGATGTTTTGCTAGTAGCTGCACATACGAGTACAAAATATCACTTCATCTATTTAATTAGTACTAATCGTATATGCCTCCCATTGACACAAATAATTAGTATTGTAGTACCAATCTTACTGTATACCTCATATTACTCGTGTCATTCAGTGAAGACTTTCCTTAGATACATTCTTAATCCAAACCATCAAAATCTATTACTATGTCGGAATGCAAGAACGTACCGGATGAGTTATTTTATAGCGTATAACTGCATTCCGTATGGCCTCCAAGTCTTTCTCATTATCAAACTTTGCAGAATGCACTCCTACAACAACAAACTGTAATAAACATATGTCACTTGTGATGTTTAGAGTACCCATGCTCAAATCAAGTTATAAGAAATAGTTGGTCACCGGCCTTGGAACAATCTTGATACCCTCGGTCCATTAAAACAAAAAAGAACTCTTCTCGCATCAAACTATAGATATTGTTACTAAAATTGAGGAACTACTGGAGATGCTTGATTTCAAGTTTTATAGAATTTGATAGGATTTTGTAGGCACAGTTTTGATTTTCCGTAAGAAAGGTTAGTTTGTATATTCAAATCAATAAAAAAAAACATTAATTCTCTAGTTTACCATACTACTTTATTATCTTAGCACCAGGTAAGGTAATTAAAGAGCTATTACGTATACATTGGCAGTTCAAGAGTTTGTTACATGTATTTTGGAACTAGGAGCAATACAGATTCAGAATATTAGGCATCTTCAACCGATCAAAACTCAGTCAGAGCAACTAGAAAGCAAAATACACACACACACAAATATATATATATATATATATATATATCTGAAGGTAATACTAATGAATTACTTATGAAAACAGTTGAAAACTAGAGAACATGAAATATAGGATCTTACTGGCATATCTTTATACTTTTTCTCAAGGAACTCGAGGTCCGGCAAGACATGCATGCAATTTATACAGCAATATGTCCAGAAATCGAGAAGAACCACTTTTCCTTTTAAATCCTGTCCAATTAGAGGATTATGTCAGAAATATTACCATAGTGTTAAACTAGCAAGTTACAAGTTTTCAGGACAATGCAAAGACACATTTAGAATATATGGTGTAATCACAGTTCATCTCTACGGCCAAAACAGATAAGTAAGTTCAAACAAAACTCTTTAGCATCATATGTGTTCCACCTTTACACACGTTAATGTTTCCGGATTCCAACTCCATTCTCGTTAATTAATTTATATATAGTGACATGAAAATGTTATAGACACCAATCTAAAACAATAACAAATTAGACAGCTATAGCTCTAGGTCCATTAGGCCACGATCTCAAATAAAGACAGCATATATGATTACATATTTGCAGAATATGCTGGCGAGGAATTCATAGTAAATAATATAGCATAAATAGCACAGAAAATAGCAGCAAACTATTAAATTCAGGAATTACCCTCTGCAGCTGAAGAGGAGCCGTGTTTAGCCATTCAAGTTTAGACGGAAACTCTGGTACAGTTGTCGCAGTTCCCCTTAAATTACATAGAGTACCATACATCTTACAAGTTAGGAGGATATCTTAATCAATTATTAGAAAAGGCTAACCTTGTATAATATGCAAGTAGAAATCGATAAAGTTAGCCCTCTAGTTCCATTAATTAGACATCACACCAAAGCTATATAACAACAGATCAAGAAAGAAAAACGTACTACATACCTTTTGTCGAGATCAGACATGTAGTCAACAAATTGCCGTATTCTCTTATTTCGATATTCCTCTGCAACCATAACAAGGGAATAGATTATGATTTTCTTACTTCAACTCCTGATTAACAGAAAAAGTATAGGATATAGATTGGAGTTCGCTTAGTAGAGTTTATGCATCAGAATATAGAATAATAGGAAAACAGCATTACGTAACAGAAAAAACAGAGAAGGAAGATGCACAATATATATCATATACAGTGTAGGAAAATAATTCTCAAGAAAAATGTTCGACATAAAACCTTCTTTTGGCCCAAAAGGAGGGCTACTAGCTCCAAAAAGCAAATTCCAGATGGCTTTTGGAGATGCATACTGCATGGCCTACAAAGACATGAAAGCTTCAAGGGATAAATTTAGTTACAAAGCATTGGTGAGTGAGGTTAAGTCCCAAACGGAACTTTCATGAAGAGCAGCATACCTTCCTGTTTGTAGCAATGAAGAGAAGGCAAGATAGGGAAATTCCCAAACTTCCATATCTCAAAATATCACGCCGGGAACCCTGGAACCTGTGAACAAATCATTTCTGCAATTCAAGTAGCATTGGACTGAATGTCATTATTACACTATTAATGGCACTTACGAGATGATAAAGTATAAGTGGAGCTTTAATATTTCATAATGGAGAAATTATGAAGGGAAGCCTCATAAGGGGACATATAAGAAAAAATGTAGAATCACTTAGAATTTTTTTAAATATTTTGGTTTAGGTGATTCTACAAAACAAAAAGAAAATGCCTACAGTTATTCAATGATTCAGCAATTATTTTAGTATAGTCATTCACGAATAACAATAGAACTAGAGGAATAATTATAAAATAAGCTACATCCTAAGAATATGAAACAATTATATGGATATAAAGCACTATATTATAGGAAAAAGAAGTGAAGAAATAAGAAGATAGGTATATATAAACTAGGATTAATTATTTTGTTTTGTCATCCAACTATAGCTTTGGAGTTGCTAGACAAAGCCAAAACTATTTTTAAACTGAAGGGTTCGTCGTATAAGAAACATCCTTACCCTCCGATAGAGAAGATTAAGTCGCTCGCTGAACCTGTATCCTGAAATGGTAGAATTTCTTCACTGTATGAATTGGGCAGACTTTGTGCAGAAGCACTAACATTTTGAGAAGGCTCCCTCTCTGAATCTGCAATATTTTCTTGTCATTAGATACTTCTTGCTTTTAAACAAAGTCAACATCAAGCAGTAGGATGCAGGAAAATGAGTAGGTAAGAGATTTCACCCTTGCCAAATTTATCGCAATAGGAAAATAACTTCTAAATTCATCAAAATAATCATTGTCTTCAAGTACATATATTTATTACAAGAAGTAGGCCTTCAATTCTTTTTCAGGGCTTTTACAAGAGGAAACTGAACCGAGTACATTTTCAGGTGATGCAAAAAGGAATCGTAAATGTATTTCCACAACTACATACTATGGTAACCAGAGCCACCATTGAGAATATCATCAATAGAAATATCTCCTATATCCTTCCTGATAAAAGAGGGACCCGCTGCCTTCAAAGTGTCTTCTGCTAACGTTGTCATTACAGCTATGCATCTGCAAGCACATCAAATTGTCTAAAATGCCTCATACCAATTATCGAAATGGAGAGAGGGTGGTGGAGGAAGGAAATGAGAATTCGGTTTATTGTATTACCAAGGGGAGAAAAGGTACAGCGCAACACCAAAAAGTAATAATAGAATTTTCTACTTTTATAGAGTTAGCAAGACAAGGGACAAGAGAAAATAAAGGGCAATCTTAAAAATGTCACAGACGGCGTATAGTCACTGACAATCATTCCCAACTCAATGCAGTAATTAAAAATTAGAATAAGAGGGATCAAACAATAATCAGGAGGAAAACAATTAGAAGAAATCTTATGGGATAACAAACAGAAAGAGAAAATTCGTAAAGGAGGCATTGATTCATGATTCATCACACAATAAGCAAACATCGGATAATAACACAATGAAAGCATTAAAAAGAGAGAAACAAAAGAGATAGCTCGCACAAGAAAGGGAGAAGCGAAATTCAGGAAACTCTATTAGAAAGGTCAATTATGCAACAACAAAAGGACAGTTCACATAGAGGAAAGGACAATTAAGGTAAGATCATAGACTTGAGAGAATATACAAATGAACATAGAGAAACCTGGAGTAGAATTACTTGAGGAAGGAATTGCTATGAAGCTTACACCAGTTTTAGTAAAAGTGAGTTTAAATACCTCATGTTAGCTGATTTGGCAGCTTGCACTCCAGCTAATGCATCTTCAATCACAATGCACTGCATGAATATGGAAGCATCAAACTAAGTTTGCCTACCATTTTCATAACAAAACCTTTTATCATTAGACACTTGAACTTCCCATCAAGTCCTTAAATAAGAATGTATCAAAAGCTTAGATATTAAAAAGATTTCCAAATATAATATAAATGAAAACAAGCAACAAATAAAACAAGTATAAAAATAGTATTAAATGTTTTAGGTCTATGATGTCAAAAATCTACTTAACTGGAAATCTCACCAACTCAGGTCATCAAAACACACACACCACAACACTTATGCCTTGAACAAATAAGTAAAACAAGAATATAAAACCAAACCTTAAGAACAACAACAGGCAACGGTTACTGAAAGAATACCTCGTCTGTGGACACATCCAAAATCTTTGATGCAGCTAAGAAAATATCAGGAGCCGGTTTTAGGTTCTCAAATGCATCCGCAGAGACAATAGCATCAAACCTGTTAATATAACAAGAATACCACAGGAAAAGAGTAAAAAGAAATGCAAACGAATTCAAAAGGTTAGAAAACAAAGACCATTAAATGACTTGAACGTGCCAATAGCTCCCATATAGTTCAAACAGTTCTGAATGTAAAAGCACTTATACATGTGTAGAGGTACATATAGCTGGTGAGGCAAGACTAACATATGTGAATGTACGATTCACGTAATATCACATAATATCTCCCACCATTCAGCAGAAAATTATAACTTGCTTAAAAAGGTGATAACTCTAGGACATGATTCGCCCAACGTTCTGATAGTGTTCTTTTGCATTTCATAATGAGGGGTTAAACAAGAGGAAAGGAATAAGCTAGTGGGGCAGTGCAATAAAAAACTCTAGTTTCTCAGAGTTTATATCATCAATTCCCAATCAGAGATTGTTAACTGTTCTAAATTGCTAAAGCATAAGTAGTCATGGAATGGAGCCAAATAATACAGCTAGCTAATGAAGCAAGACTCGAACAGGTGAGTCGTGAAAATCTGAGAAATATGCAGAAAACTCAAGTTATACGTTTTTTGTTTTGCATGTAAGAACAATAATGAAACTTTATCTTTTTTATGACATTCACCATACTTCATATAAAATATTGGTACCTTCTTAGGTGATATTCTCTCAACTAATTAGAATTGAACTGTGGAACTCTAACAAAGGGAACAAAATGGATGACCATATATAATTTACAGCAAGCATACAGCTGCAACGACTCCCTGTTATTGCACTTATAAGGTCTTCTATTTGCACTAAGGAAGTTGAACAACAATCTAGATGAAAGATTTTACATATGAATTTTGAAGTACGCTCGAGTCAGACAAAATATACTTCATAAGATCTCAACAGAACATGCAAAAGTGTAAAATTGTGAGTGGACTTGAACAATGAGATGGGCGTATTTATCTTTTCTTTTTCTTTTTCTTTTTTGGTGGTGTGAGGGGCACAGAGATTAAACGTACATTGATAATTGCAAACCAGCAGCTGCTAAATTAGCATCAACCTTGATGCGGTCAGCACTAGACGCAACAGCGACTTTGAGACCTTTGTTTTTACACTGTTGTTCACCAGCAGCATATTAAAAGCAAATAATAAAATTCTAAAAAGAGGCAACTAAAGTATTTCTGGCTAGCATACTGCGTACCTGTACTATAAGTTCATAGGCGCCAGGGAAACCTATGCCCGAATCTGGCTTCGCGTACTACAGGGAGTGGAATATTTTCATATAGTTACATAGGTTCTTCTCAAGATTATATAATAAAAAAATAAATAAAATATCATACAAAAGAATATTTCAACCACCTTATCTAGATATATCTCAAAAAATCTCTTCTTTGCAGCCTCTGGATCAAATCCCTTCACACCCTTTACAGAAGCAACACCTCCTAAAAATTTGGCCTCGCCTGGTTCATATATAGGGAGTACAAGAATTCAGGCACAGGAAACAGTGACAGATGAGAAAACAGGGAAGAGGAAAAATCATGCTAAGAAAATGGATAGAGAATAAGGAAAAATTGGCAATCAGAACATCACAAATTGAATTCAGAGTATATCCGTAAGCTAGCTTCACGGCAGGAATTTAATTTATCAATCACTGCTGCAGATCTTTTACATCAGGAAATGGAACTCACTAGATAGGATGACAGTATTCGACAGGAAGATGCTGAATGTCTGGGCAAAGAATAGAACCTCTCTGTGAAAGCATTATAATCATAGTAATGAACAAGAAAACTGCTTCATAAAAGTGACAGTTGAGATAATCATGGATAATCTATCCAGCCAAGACAGCAAAACAGTATCCGTTTTGATTCCTCTCCTTGTTTTACGCTTATGCTTATCACCATGTCAGGAAGAAGTAATGATTCTTTTAAAAATCGATATCCTTTTTTATTAAAACGAAATTAGCCCCTAAAAGCCTTCCATGCATGGTTTGTGTATGGATATTTTACTTAACTTGCTAGTCATCTGAATACAAGGTAGGACGATGGAGATTACCGAAATTTTCAACCAAACAATTATAGTCCAACAAATCCAAATAAGAGGAACAACTCGAGGACAGTTCTAGAAACAGTACCGAAGTCTACAAGAATTCAGAACAAAATTAAGAAGTACGCCTTCTCTTAAGTTCTGAAATCTAACTAAATATACAAGA
>JAUEKW010000033.1:1090177-1105630 GCA_032274785.1 Ajuga reptans
TTTGAATTCGAAACCCATCCGTTATCCAAGCCCACCGGATTTGGGCTTCCAACAGAATAAGAGCACCAGCCCAATGTCCCAAAGTCCAAAGCCCAAGGTCCGAGGCCTTCCCAAGGCCTAGGCACCAGGCCCAAGCCCGTGCCCGTGCCCGTGGCGTGGTCGTGCCAAGCCGAGCCGAGCCGAGCGCGCGCGCATGTGTGGGCTTCCAAAGGGACTCCCTCACAAGCATCATTAATATACTTGTATGTGTTCTTATATTTATAGTGGTTATCAATGCACTCCTTTTTCAATGTGGGATTAAAGTGCTTAAATGTCTTTACAAATTTCATCCCACATTTATTACATAATCAAGTAGTCACCTTTAATCATTAATTTCTCACTCACCGAAAGTCGGTTTTGAGAAATTCAAAATCCTACGATTATCTACTCCACACGTAGATTAATCTTTGATAGTTTAATTCCTATGAAATTAAACTTCCAACCACTTAATTATATCATTAAAGTGGCTAATACACACTTTAATATAAAATATCCAACAAGATTTACTTTTATAATCATTTGTATAGTATCTTTCCATTTGTATTTTCCTTTTTGTATTATTGTAGTTTATTGATAGATTTTATGTTGCTATTTTTTTTTTTGTAGTTATAACTGATCAAAGGCGTGATGTTGGGTGTTTTAAGGCGGAAAGCCTCTTGCGGCACCTCATTTGCTTCGGTAATTAGTACAATATTTATCGTATGTATATGTGTAATGATTGATTCTATAGGTTTTTTCTAGTATCCTGTTAAACGAATGAGGAGAAATGTGTGTAGAAACTAACTGGTGCTTTTATGGATCAGGTTTACGGCAAATTATTATATAAGCTCAACCCTGCTGTCTTTTCACCTCGCGCGTGCACTGCTTTGCCGGAAGAGGTAACAGTAGGTTTTGTGTTTATTTGTGGAAAAAATCTTAAATATCTTATCAAGCACGGTGATAGAAATGCATGTTATTTTTACTCTCATGCTTTTGTATAATGCTTCAATGGAAAGGAAGGGTTACAAAAATGACTTACACCATACTTGGCATAATTTGGTTACTGTAGGTGAATAAGATATCTGATTGTAGTGAATGCATGACGTTTGAATGGAGTTGGTTTATTGGACTTTTGAGAAGGTACTTTGATTGTTTGAATGAAGTTAACTTAGTTGTCATGGATCATCCATGGCATATTTTCATATCAGTTTATGTTTGATCTGACGAACAGACATTTCACACCATTGGATATGGCAATATTCGAAGTTTATGTCACCTTCCTTTGACTGGTATTGCCACACACTCGTACATATATTATATTCTCAAACTATTTTTACATAGGTTTGTATATGTTATTTTTCTATCACTCTGTTACAGGATGCGTAACGTCTTTTAAGCCAAAGAGGTCAGTGATCCATACTTGATGTATTTATAAACCTTTCCGGTACTTGCTGCATTGTTTGTGTAAGCTTTACTAAATGATGGATATTAAACAATGATTTGCATTTAGGTGCCATGTGAGATGGGTTCCTCATGGTAAGGGTAAATAAACGCAACTAAAGAGTAAAGATGTAGGAGATTCAATCTCTAGTTGGATGAGCGTAAGTCTGTGAACTCTAGTACCCTCTCTTAGGTAAAATATGACATTAAGATTCTGACCGAACATATACGGAGAGCAGTCGACCATATGTATGCTGTAGAATTTAGTCCCTAGGAAACTTCGGGAGCATTGATCTGGTGGGACTGAAGTCGATCCATTGATCTAGTTCTTGGATTAATACTTATTGTTCTAATTTATGAATACATACCTGAACTTGGTGATTGTTTCATGGAAAGTGTTGACACATAATGTAATCCTATTTTTATCTCCTTCTGTTAAGATTAATTTAGAGCCTCGTACTTTGGACTTCATGAAAAATATAGAACTATTACATTTTGACCTCTACTAAAAGATTTGTGTGCAACGTAAGTGCTAACTGCTCAAGATAATCTCAACGCTGATGTATTTGATTGTTCATGTAAATTGCAGGGAAGTTCTGGACCATATTCATAAGAATGTGAATGTGCAGATCTGGAGCCGGTCATTCAGCTCCGATAGTGGTAAGATATTCAAAAAAGAAAAAGAAAATTTTAATCATCCCTCTGTCATTGATGCTGTTCAAATTAGATATTGCCCTCTACAAATTACAATTTAACAATCTGAAAATCAAGATTATATTATTTTCTTAAGGACTTACTAAATTGCATAGGATTCAGCAACAAATAGGAATTAGATCCATGAAGTACTCTAAGCTCTAAAGAAAATAGAATTAGAATACTTGTACTTCTCTTTGTTGCATTTATTGCTTCTAGGCTCAGCCCACCGCCCTGATACGACCACATATTGTAAAATCACCTTTAAAGTAGGTGTGAGCTCCTAAGAAAGGAGAGAGACGAGAGAATGAGACATCAATATTCTTTAATAACTAGCTTGCCAAACACAGACATGTTTATATTGCTTCTTAGCTTTTTTTCTAGATGGGCCTGGGCTGTATTTTGCTTTTGTTAGGCCAATATGGATGTTGGGTCCTCCTAGATCCCATGGATGATAACGTATCATTCCATCCCCTTAAAATCCACCTTGTCCTTAAGGTGGAGTTCAATATATATCTTGCAAAAACCCATCACTGATACTTTAATCTCAATCCCCTGTAGAGTTTTCTTAGAATCTTGTGAACTTGTAGTAAATTTCCCCAATCCTCTTGCTCCAATCTGCTCACGGGAAAGATTAATCCTCGACAAATGAAACCATATTCATTGTCAATCCTTGAAAAAGGCACCCTATAACACTTCCATTGTCAATAAGATATAGCCGCCCTTCTTCTGTTGGCACTTCATCCTCTTTAATAGTGCTACACTAGCTAGTAGCTAGATAGTGCAGATTTGCACGAGTTGCAAAATACTTGACAAATGTACTGCTCATCAGCACGACTTACTGACAATTTAAAGATTCCCCATAACTTGTTTCCAAAAATAAACTCTACGAGAAATCTGTCGGTTCCTCCAAGCGATACTTGCCAAAGATGTAGAAGCAAAGCAATTGGAAAAGGTTGACTACCTTTGGTATTAAAGTAAGAAGCTTCTCCAAAATCATTCAACTTGGACACTTCCAACTTGTCAGCTAAAATATCATTAGATTTTGATATTTTCAAAATTAAAATGAAATTATGTGTACTTGAATTGATGAATCCAAGGTCCAAACCGGTATATGTATTACTTCTATTAAAATGGTATTGAATGAAAACCTGTTCACCGGCCTTGAGAGATAAAGGGCTCCTTAAATGAAATGGATAATCCCAATTGAAGAGACATGCTGGTCCTCTAGCCTCATGTGCATGATATTCATCGTTAACATTGGCAGTATGATTGAGCAAGTCAACAAAGGGAGAAATAACAAAATTTTGATTTTGAAAACGTGAAAATACTCTTGATTTGATCATTCCAAATGCCCAAATAGAATCATCTATCCATGGAAAAGAGAAAAGGTGCTTGTCCTGAAGGATGACTTCCTTTTCCACTTTAATAAACTTATTCTGGACATATTCTTTCACGCCCAAGACATATTCTTATACACCCAATCCAGTCATCGATAGTGAGGTTCCTTGAATCTTAAGAAGCTCATCCTCTCCCCTGGACTTAGATACTGGTGATTTCTTGTTCCAATCATACCGACTCATTGATGGAATCATGATTGCTAATTTCTCCTTGGAAAGTATCATTTTCTGGTATTCCCTTATTCCATATGTTATATTGGCTTAAGCTTTGAACAATCCTTCATTCTTCCCTCTAACCGATCTAACCACAATCTTCAATTTCCACGGTGGTGGTTCCGGTGAGGGGCGAGGCTACTGTTTAATTTGAAACAACCTCTCTTTCCAATGGCAATCAAAGTTAAATTTGCATGAATTTTCTTTGATACAACACTTCACCATACCTATCTTGGGGAATAGCTCTTTTCTGGTGTAGTCATTTTATCAAACACTTCCAAGTCCAAAGCTATAATGGCTCTGTAAACATGGTCGACAACACCATATGGAGCGGCCTCTCTATCCAAATCCCCAAGAGACTTTTTACCATCGCCAAGAATCAAGTCGGTAACAAGAAGCACATACAAATGCACATCATTGTCGATAACACAGACACCCAAACTATCATTCTCATAAAAATTCCCTCCTACAACAAAATTCCCATCAACTTTCTCAATAAATTCAACACGTTGAGGGCCTAATTGATAGACATTGGAAACTAAAATTTCAACGCAGTCCACTCCACACTTATCAAAAGGTTCCCCGCCGGAAAACTTATCAATAGGTAAGAAATCTCTACCCAAACAAGCTTTACGAGGGACTGCAACTTGTGAACCAACGAGGTTCAAGCCTAAAAACTTTTGACTAGGTTCAACTTCTTGTCCTCTGTTAATTTTCCCCAAATAATTTGTTTTAGCTTTCAATTTCGTATACATGGAGATGGAAACAGTTTTGGTATACCTGGGTAAAGTGTTTGGTGTGGGAAATTGTACAGGTTTCCTAATTCAGAACTCCGATGTCACTATTCTTTGATAACTAGCTTGCCAAACATGAGCATGTTTATATTGCTTCTTAGCCTTTTTGCTAGATGGGCCTGGGCTGCATTTTGCTTCTGTTGGGCCAATATGGATGTTGGGTCCTCCTGGATCCCATGGATGATGACGTATCATCCCAAGTATCTTGGTCTTGATACTTCACAGTACATATAAGAAGCTTGGTAGAACACTAGAATGCCAATGGGCTAACGAAATGGTGTTTTTTCTACTAAAATGGGTATATGAGACAAATAATAATTGTATTGACTTGATATGCAAGACTAGGTTTTGTTATACTTTTTGTTCTTTGGTCTTAATTTTTCTTGTGATGTGCTGTTGACTATTGAGTTAGTGTCCGAACTGGATCATTTTGCCTACATAAATTGCCAAAAGTAGGATCGTTATGCATCTATGGGATGGAAATATAATTAAGTGCATTTCTTTTATTTTTATTATTTTATAGCCATGCCTATAATGTGTCCCCCCAATAATGAATACGCAGGTGATATTGTTGAATCCATTGTCCCATATATGGGCGAATCTATAAGTGATGGCACGTTAGCAGCGTTCTTGAAAAGTACGCATCTCTATGTTATGAATACCTTTATTTGCTGAAGTGATCATGCTTGGAAGGTTAATCCATTACTTTCGTCTTTACCACTTGTTGTTCTGCGCAGAACCTGGGGATATGGTAGCAGTTGATGAGCCGATTGCTCAGGTCGAAACAGACAAGGTACTCACTCTACAGAGCAGATGACTAAGAGTATAAATATTTTTCTGTAATTGGAATTTATAAAGCCCTTGCTAAATATTGCTGAATAACTGTAACTGATGAATATAGATTGCAATGTGATGCTTATTTTGCAGCTTTTTCACCCTGCTTATAATTTGATAGCTAATAAAGTAACTTTTGACAGCGGATCCTTTTTGTAGGTACTTAACTAACAATTGGCCCCTGGATTGTTTGTTGTTTCAGGTCACCATTGATGTCAATAGTCCTGAAGCAGGTGTGATCCAGAAGGTACATTTTAACAAATTAGAAGTATACTTAATTAAGCCTACTCTTCTCTTTTGTTACTTAGGAACTCATATTTCTTGATTTTTTATGTGCATTTCATAGTTTTTAGCTAAGGAAGGGGACACTGTGGAACCTGGCACCAAGGTCGCTATAATATCAAAATCTGGTGAAAGAGCAACTCATGTTGCACCTTCTGATGAGAAATCATCTAAAAAACCTTCTTCGCCACCATCTCCTCCTGCTGAAGGAGAACAGGAGAAGCCGACACCCAAAGTTGAGGCAAAACCTGTTGTAGAAAAGCCTAAAGCCAGTGCTCCTCCTTCTCCTAATTCCTCAGCTACAGAGCCCCAGTTACCCCTGAAAGATAGGGAAAGACGAGTAAGTCTGTAGTTTTCTCATATTATTCGGATGTTGATGATTAATTTCTCAGATTTGTGGCATGTTTGTAACACCAGAATATTTTCTAATGACAGGTGCTTATGACGAGGCTTAGGAAACGAGTTGCTACCTGATTGAAGGATTCTCAAAACACATTTGCATTGCTAATGACATTTAATGAAGTTGATATGTAAGTTGCTTTAATCTAATTATTGTTTCAATTTGGTTAGACCATAATATGGATCTGTTGCAAAATGTTCCAAGATTCTGGCTACCTTATGGTTGACTTAATGATCTTGTGCTTGAGCAGGTAGTTAAATGAGTATATACTTGCTAAATGACCAAATGGGAAGTTTTATTAAAAAGAAATTCATACATGATAATGCTTTGACTGCAGTTGGGTGACTTGGGTCTTCTGGCAGGGCTACAATCATGCTTATGTTTTGTTTTTCTCTTTCATATCTCGAGTCTATAGTATATAGATTTCCTTGGTTAGGTTCGTAGTTTCATAATCCATGCAGGTTTGCTGATTAATTGATTTATGAGTTTGTTCTGTGTGGAAACAATAACATAACTTGTTCGTCCTAACAATTACCCGAATTATCTGAATCATTTATGTTCACTTTCACTTTCACTTAGCACTTGTATGTATTATAAAGGCATGTAAAATGTTTTCCAGTTATACTGGCTGCTGTCGCATTTGGCATTGATCAACCATGCGTAACAATTTTTTCTGATAAATGGTTTCTTTACCATATATTTGCATGTGTAACTAATCTGACTGTGGCACATCTGATTTCCTTAAAACAGGACTAATTTGATGAAACTTCGTTCCGACTACAAGGATGCCTTTGTTGAAAAACATGGAGTGAAGCTGGGACTTATGTCTGGATTTGTGAAAGTATGGTTTATTAGGTTTAGAATTTCTCGCATGTTCCATGTCAACTAAACTTGCTCCCTCTGGGTTTCAGGTGGATGTCAGTGCTTTATGGAAGCAGCCCATAGTCAATGTTGTTATTGATGGTGATGATATCATTTACAGAGACTATGTGGATATTAGCATAGCCGTTGGTACCCCCGAGGCAAGATGTTTACTATTGGCTTTTGAGTATCAAGATATTGCTTATAGATGGAACTGAGAGAATCTAAATATGAAGTACACTGCTATGAATTTTTTTTATATCTATTTGTCAAGCCTTGCATTTGAAGTTTAGCTGGAGAGTTAGTACATATGTCCATAGATCTGTTACTCCTCATATATCAGCATATAATTGGTTTTAAGATAGTGTCAACGACAAGCTCTCCAGAGCATTTTTTATGTGTTGCTTTGTATCATTGTACATATATAATCTGGTATTAGGGAAATCATTTGTTTCATGCAGCACATAATTGGAAACTATGTTTACCATTATTCTTTTGCATCAGTTAACAGCAATACATGGCTTCCATTTATTTCGTATTCACGTGCCCACATGAAGTTAGAAGGGGTTTCCACTCTTATCTAAGCAACTTATATTTTTTCATCAGGGCCTTGTTGTTCAAGTTCTTCGCAATGCTGAAAATATGAATTTTGTGGAGGTTGAAAAGGAGATTAACAATCTTGCTAAGAAGACGAATGATGATACCATATCAATTGATGAGACGGCAGGGGGAACATTTACCATTTTAAATGGTGGTGTCTATGGAAGTCTTCTGAGTACTCCCATCATCAATCCTCCCCAGGTTTGCGCCTCAAAGGCTTTTAATTCATTACTTCCTTTGTTAGTTCCTTTGTTATATATTTATGTTTTCGGATAATGACAACAGATATTCTTGAGGTTTTTCCTACTCAATAAAAAAACCCTATGAAAGTTTGTTTTCTTATAAATTACAATTATTGGGGGGATGAGGATTGTTCTAAAGAAAGATACATACCTTGATAGAGTGAAAGCTATCGGAATAACGGAAATACGGAGTAGATAGATAAATCCTCAAAAGAGGCCACAGAGAATTTCTCTGCCACAACCCGAAGGTGTAAAACAATAATATCCAGAATGCCTTTCTAGGTCTAGGAATTCAACTATAAATAAACACTAAGGTTCATGCACATGCATAAAGTACTAAGGTTCATGCACATGCATAAAGCCTGTATTAATGAGTAATTTAATTAGGTTCATGCACATGCATAAAGCCTGTATTAATGAGTAATTTAATTAACTAATTACTCCAGCCCTTTTCCCCTTCTCGCGTCTTCTCCCCTTCTCGCGTCTTTTCCCCTTCTCGCATACACCTGTAGTGGTGGTCTATCATACCTCGTGAGGGTATTTGTTAGAAAACAAACTTCTTTGGGTTTTCTTTCAATTAGTGCAAACCTAAGGGTAGTTATTGTAATTACCCCATAAGTTTCCTTAGGATGGATTTAATGGCGAATTTGAAATCCTTAATGGCAGAAGCTTTTTGTGGTTTTTTTATTGATTTGTATTTGAAATCCACCACTTACATTTTGAAATAAATTTTTTATTTCACTTCCTCGCATTCAAAAATCCATCCCCGAACACATCCTTTTACTTGTGATTAATTGGTTCTTCTTTTACATGAATTGAAGTATGTTATCCTGGGGATGCACTCAATAGTGAGTCGTCCTATGGTGGTTGGAGGCAACATAATGCCGATACCAATGATGTACATTGCATTGACGTACGACCATAGGCTAATTGATGGGAGAGAGATTGTCTTCTTTTTTAGAAGAATCAAAGTGGTAGAAGATCCACGCAGATTGTTGCTCGATGTATGAAAGTTCAGCTGATGCTACCTCTAAGTTGCTTGCTGAGTTGAATATACCCATGAGTTTAAGTTGTGGAATAAATGCACAATATTCAAAGTTTTGCAGTACTTTTAATTTTTATTGCTCTTCTCTGGATTCTCAGTTCTGTCTTTCAGATATGGTAGTGTGTCCAAATCTGGGACGAGATCATCTTGTCTAAAGCACACAAACACCCATATTTTCACTCTTTTCATTTGAAACCAATCCCATGTATTTTCTTGCTGCAACGGTACTTGGTAACACACTGAAAGTGCCTAAGTTAAAAAAAAATATTTCAAATTTGTGTAATCATTGGTGTTGTGGTTGTCAGAAAGTTTATTGTTATGCTATAGGAAGAGAAGAAGTTGTGTGATTTCTTTGAAGCTTGATCAGTTGCTTGTTTTCCCTTTAGCGAGTTCCTTCGGTACAGCGTGGAAGGGCTTGGAGAGATAGTCGGGTTCTAGTGATATTCGTTTTTCAAATAACTTTCTTGCAAATAATGCATGGACATTTGCGGAGTGTACCTTATCTTATGAGATACTATTGTTATCTTAACTAGTTTAACGATCTTGTCGTGTGATTGCAAAATGCATCATTGTTATGATGAGTACATGAAAACTTAATGGCTCTTTGATACTTGACGGTTTCTTCTTGGTTCTGTATTCCTAGTTTAATCAGGCCAAACGCTTTTCTTTTCGTTCTTGTTTTTTGTTCCTTTTTTTTTTTATATTTCTTCTCATTGTTCAGTGACGTGTAATATTCTAAATTTGGAAGGATTTGGCAATTGTCGTCTTTCTATGTATATTAGGGCTTATTTTCATAAGTGACTTGCATATTTAAATGTGCGCTGGTTTAGGTTTGTGTGATGCACAAGAGTTTTTTGAAAATAAAAAATAGGTTACAGTTGCGCACATCTTTAATATACTAAAAGAATGGCCGCTGGCGCCACGTGACTAGATTAGAGTATTTTTAGGTTGAAGCGTAACTTCTATGTAATTAATTTATTAATAAAATAGTTATATGGCTGGAGAAATTTATGGAACAAACTGCCCACTCATCCAGTCCGTAAGACTTCAACTTCAAGCCGTAACCGTCTCAACTTAAATTAAACTATAATTTTCGGTAATAATAAAGAGGAAAAATTTTAAAATATTTTTTGATAAATATCCAACAAGATCAAATTTAATCACTATATAAAATATCACTGGATGGTAAAGTTTAATTATAACTACTGATTCATAAAATTTTTATATTACCAATTATTCTATTTAGTTTAATAATAAATTAAGGTTTTAATTTTAAAAGTCTCGTGTATTACATGGGTTTTATACTAGTATTTATATAAGAGTATCGCCAGTTGTTGGACTGCCGCTGATCTTTTGCATTTTGCCCACTAGCAGTTGCACGCAAAAACCAGATTTGTAGTTTTCGTAGCTACTAGTGGCGTAGCGGTAATGGTGCGTTACTGCTATCTTCAATTTATTAAATTGAGAGAAAATCAAATATAATCCATTTTTGTAGTGAACATATAGAATATGTCAATTTTCTAAAAATATATTAAATCTAGCCTCCTGTACCCATATTACCCTTTCTGTCTTTTACTGTTTTTTCGACAGCCACTGTAGCACACTAACAAAAAGTACTATTACTGTCAGACCATAGTACTGAGCACGAAACCAACAGTACCAAGGTAGAAAACTAATAGTACCAAGGCACGAAGTATAAAACAAGGCATGAGATAAAACTTGTGGCACGAAGTATAAGACACGGCACGAGTTTTAGTCCAGGCACGAAAACATGGCACGAAGATAGTTCGAATCTAAAGCCTGAATTTACTAATAGTCCCTTCAATGGAAGTAGTGCATTACGACCATAACAGGCCCATCATACTTCCGTAAATTCTAGAACATAAACCAAGTTTCATACCTTTCGACCGGAATATGACGGGTAATACCCACCGGGTTTTACGAACTGCTCCTCACAGTCCAACAAATCAAATGCATCCAATGGTTCTAGACTTGGATTCCTTCAGTCACAACCAGCACAGCCTCGTTTCGTTTCTTACCTCGAGGCGTAGAGTCTTCACTTGGTTAATGAAATATAAATATATATAAAACTTGGAAGACGATGAACAAAAGCCCAAACTTTATTTAGAAATCATAAATACTTATTACATTAAGTACATCTCCTTTTGGGAGGAGACGACTTATTTAGCTACTTATAGTAGCTACACTCGAAACACTCATACAACTGAAAACTCAGAAGGAAAATTGCTAACTATTACAATATTTATTTTGTAAGAAAATAGAGGGGTATGGTCGATGCCTTCTGCTTTCTTCTACCTAGATTTTATAGAGGTCAGAAGCCCTCTATCTCTTGAATTATTGGAACCAGCTCTCTTCAATCATGCTGAGTGCGCCTCGTCAAGTTCACATGGGTGTGGACCCGTCACTTATTGCAGCTCACATGGTTTTCTGCATAAGATGCCTTCTTTATCTTTCCACCTTTTGTCATTTTGAGTAGAAACGAATCTCATGACTCAGCCCATCCAAGCCTGTCGGGGAATCTTTGATTAGGTTTTTCTTTATGGTCCCCGCGTCTGCTTTCTCTGTGGCTCCGCCTTTCCCTTCACCTTGTCGTCTTTTTTGACAAGGAGATTCCCGAACAGCGGTTCCTCCTGCTCTGGACACTTTTGGTAAATCCTGTCCGTCCACCTACCAATATGCATCATATTATAGCTTTTCCTGGTGGTTTTGGAACTTGCCGGTAGCTCGTTCTTCCACAACATCTCCCTCTTCTATTCGAAGATGGATTTCGCAAAATGCGTACTTCTGGATATCATGGTATTGATCAAAAGAGATCCTTTCGGAGTACTTTGAAATACTTTGAAATTACTCTTGATCTTATTCATCTCAGTGAGGCAAACCCAAATGCTCCAAGCTCTCCTTGTTGTGATTTGATCTTTGGTGAAGGCGGATACAAGGGGAGTAGTCTTATTTTCAAAAGTAGCCATGTTTGTGTTTGCCGCTCTGCTGTCTGGTCTTTGTAGCTTTATGAAATGGAAAGCTAAATAAGACCCATTCTTGTTTGGTTCTGGGGCTGCAGAAAAGAATTTCAGCTCCAGATTATCTCCGCATTTGAGGTGGTCATTATTTTCCCATATCTAAAAAACAGCTCTCCCAATCCATGCTGGAAGTTATTTGATTTATGGGAAGTTTGATGACTGGGTATGAACTGAAGCCAGAGCTCCGAACGCATACCATTCCTTAACTTCACGTGGATTGGCTCCTGTAAGCATCCACATTCTTGGATATTTGCCAGATCGGTCAATCCGGCATCGTGCTGGATTAACACCAGCCCTTATCACTAGCTTCTCCCAAAGTTTCTAGTACACCTAAAAATGAGAAGCTCTAATTTTATTAATATCAATCTTAGAAGTGTCAGCAATTGGCCTAAGATTGATCTCTCCCTCTTTAATCCCAGAGGTGGAGGGTTGACTTGAACTTTCAGAAGGATTATCCTTCGTCGGCTCAAATTCTGCTTTGGCTAGATCTGTATAAGGATCTAACTTAGAACTCGTGCTCACAGTACTTGAATCTGTGGCAATCAGGTTAGGGCCCCATACCCGAAACTCAACTTTTTGCCTCGATTGTGAAGCTACCCCCTGGATTGGTATGATGAGACTATCCTAGTGACATGACATGGCCAATCTGGTAGCCTTCATCTCATTTCTATCCTTTAACAGGTCCACTTGTTGCACTTGACCTGCGACCTTGGCACTAAGTTCCAGGCCATCGATCCCCTTCTCAAGCTCATCTCGTCAGAAAGTCTACAATAATATATTCATGAGACTTAATTATGACAACCTCATAATCAAAATATTGATAATCAGCTTGTCATCTTAACAATCCAACTTTCTCTAGTTTTGATTCAATCTTTTTTGTTAAGAAAGCTTTAACACTCGTATTGCTAATTTTAAGAATGAATTTCTAAGGCAGTAGGAATAAAGGTCATTTTCTGAAAGCCTTTCGCATTGTATAGAATTCCTTCTCATTGATGTGCCATCTTACTGCTTCGTTTTCAGTAAAGAGACCGTTGTAGTATCGGCATGGCACTTCTCCATTTGGTGTAGCTTTCGTAAGCACTGCTACCCACCAAGTATCACTGGCATCTGTATAGAGGACCAGATCATTGGGTATATCTAGCTTTGGAAGATCTTTATGAATCTCCTTAAGCTGTAACACCGATTCCTTATGCTCTTTTTCCCACTTGAAATCTGCATCATTTTTTCAACAATGGGCAAACCAGTTTCATGTACTTTGCTAGGTTCTTTATGAACATTCCAGCAAAAGTAACAAATCCAAGAAAACTTTGAAGTTGCTTCTTGTCTTTAAGATTTTCCGGAAAACCTTGTACCTTCTCCACAATATGTTTCTGAAGGATGATTCCGGACTCATCAATCTTGATTCCAAGGAACTCAATCTGTCTTGTAGCGATCACTGCTTTCTTTTCTGAGAGCACCGATCCTTCTTTATGACAAACTTCTGAAAAGATCTCCAGATGTTTGATATGCTCTTTTATGTTCTTGGAAGCAATGAGAATATCATCAACATAGACGAACATGAACTTAAAATAATCTTTAAAAAGATTATCCATCTTTCTTTGATATATCTGGGGTGCATTTGCTAATCCCATTGGTATTATGTTCCAGATATAATATCCTTGTGGTGTGGAAAACACCGTATATTTCTTGCTAGCATCTTCCATCTTAATCTGATAGAAACAAGATTTACAATCAAATTTAGAGAATACCTTAGCATCCTTGATGCAGTTTACCAGGTGTTCTCTGCTGGTAATGTAATATCCATCGAACTTCAAGATGTTGTTGATCCCTTTGTAGTTGATCACCAATCTTGGTTTTTCTCTTTTCATCTCTCCATGATTTCTTACTAGAAATCCTAGGCTGCTATATGGAGAAACTCCTGCTGATATTAACATAAGGTCCAAATGTTCCTTAAGTATCGTCTTCATATCGTCACGATCTGCTTGATTCATACGGATCGGCTTGTACCAAACAGACTTATGTTCTTTTCCAGCCTTCACTTTTAAAGAGGCTTTGAGTTCATTCTTGTCCCACCAGGCTAGAGGATCTTCATTGAAATTCCTCTGTATCTTTTTCTTGACATCTTCCAAGGAGATTTGCTCTTCAAGTGTGACATCAAGTTGTGAGCATATGTCCATAGAAACAGTGGCAGAGCTACATGGGGGCCAAGGGGGGCACTGGGCCCCCGTAAAAATGTGCTATTATATAGGTCTATTTTAGTTAATTTTAATACAACTTAATTAAATAAAATAAATAATTCTATTGTATCTCATTTTATCTATATATTCTTACATAAAATATAAAATAGGCCCAATTTATTTTTTTCGGGGGTGCTGCCCTCCAAACTCCCGCTACACCACTGGGCCCCCCTCACCGGAAATCCTGCCTCCGCCCCTGCATGTCGTTACCGCCACAAATTTAACCTATTCTTAGCCCACAATATTAAACAAAATAGTATATGGTAAGAAAGGATCGTTTCCCACGAGGAGAGTTATGTTTACTATACTCTCAAAATTAATTCAAAGTAATATTAAATCAACAAGTACCTCTCAAACTATAATTTGATATTTATAAAGTAAAATAATAAACAAGTATTTCTAATCACAAACGCACACACACGAAAAGGGGGGATTGTTTTGTAAGAGAATTAACTAAAAAAAATAGAAATAACTTTAACATTAACTTTTTATAAGAGAAATTAAGAAAATATCTAACATATAAATTTTAATATTAATAAAGAATGGAGTTTGATACTTGATTAATTATACAAAAGGAAATTGATAGATTGGAAGTGAGAATTTCAACCAGCTAAAATTTCACCATAGTCCCTCTTATATAATTAGAATTATACTAGGACAATTCTAATACTAACTAATCTAACCATGTTAATCTTTACTATTCAACTAACAAGGATTCGATTAATTGCATAAAGTTTCGGATTCCAATCATAGCAAATTAAACAAGAAATTTAAATTGCTACATCAAGTCATATTTGAGCTTAAATTTAAGACCATGTGACTGTTCTCAATTTAAACTAGTTACTACTTGTTTTTACTTGATTTGAACCAGCCCAAACCAAATAAAATAGCTATAATTCCAATCAACATTCATGAAATGGATCCAAAAAATCATGAAAATGAGAATTGAAATTTAAAATCAATAACCACAATATGACAAGAATATCAACTAACTTTTATATTATTAATCAAAACATGAAACACCTTAACATAAACATAAATATAAACATATTAATATAGTTGTAGAGGGGTATGAGAAGCATAAAAAGGACAATATTAGGGAGGTACAAAAAGAGAAATTGATAAGAAGTAGTACTAGAAATCTTCCCCTTGTTGGGTTGTTTTGACACGTCCCAAAAGTTGAAAAATTTCCTCCTTCTATCGTCAACGGACCAGCCCATTTTTGATAGGCTTCTTCTCTTTTTGCGCTCCCTAATATGTCTTAATAGCTCTCACACCCTCACAGTTTACAAAGAAAATAAAAACTCAACTAAAACTTGTAACTTGAATTTTTTTTGTTGGATGATTCGATCTTCT
>JAUEKW010000033.1:1137504-1155509 GCA_032274785.1 Ajuga reptans
ACTTTAAGGACCAACTGAAACAAACCTTGATACTTTAGGGACCTTAAGATGTATTTTCCAACATAAAATATTAACATGTGATATTAATATCATATTATAATTAGATAATAAAATTTGACAAAGGTACCGATTATGATGATAATTAGTTAGTGTAATCCTCTTCTCTAATTTCACTAAAAGTTAGGGTGAAGGTTTATAAAAATATTTTGATTACACTATACACGTGACATGATACATAGAAATTAGTATTTTATTAAAAACGTTGAAAAATAAGTTGACTCAATAGAAAAATATGTAAGAAACCAAATGTCCGCGGGCGGGCCTAAAAAATTTGTTGATGGAGCCCGTTTATAGGCAAATCTAGGCGTTCGTTTTCAAAGGGGTAAATTTTTCTAATTATACTATAAGATTATAAGCAAATTTTATACCAAATATGGAACACACTCTGAGAAAGCTAGAAAGTACTCTCATATATTAACCACTAAATTTAATTTATTGGATAATCTACATTAAAAATAATTAAAAATCTAAAAGGAAGGACCATCGTTATGCGTCTCCTAAATCTGTCCATGAGCCTCGATAATTTTAACTATGTATATAAAATAAAAAAAGTACTAAGACATTGATAATATCAATAAATTGATTCAATTAAAATAAATAAATAATCAAGATACAGTGTTTCTAAACATTTCTTCTATATTTTTTGAAATTTTTATCTTCATTGCATACACTTAAGAATACATCGATTAACTATTATTAAATACGGATGTGATCATATATCCACCGGTGTGCACCAACTTATATGCCCACTACTTATATGACGTGTTACATAAGCAATGACCCATCACCATGTAATTTGATTTCATATCTTTCCTTACTTGTAGCACACACATATATTTTCCAATAATCTCTTTTGTTTCCTTAATTTTTTTTTTCTTACAATTCTCAATTAAAAGATGGTGGGTCCTTGCTTATGTGGCACACCACATAAGTGGTGAACATATAAGTTGGTGCCCACTGGTGGGCACATAATCAAATCCGTTATTAAATAATACTCAAGTAAATAATAAAATTATTTATTTTATTTAATTAAGTTATATTAAAATTGACTAAAATACACTTATATAATAGTAAATTTCCACGGGGGCTAGGGGAGGCCAGTTCCCCATTAACCCCCATACAGGTCCGTCTATATATGCCTGCGGGGACTCGTTCTTGAATGGGGAATTCCCATCTCCGTTCAGAATTTCTTAAATAGGAAATTTCGCAGGAATGGTATTTGGAAAGAGGAGCTGAAGTAAGGACAGAATACTCAATAGTCAATACAAGCCACGAACTCGCTCATTGCCATCTCGAACTCAAATGCACCAAGAGAACAGGGAAAAAATTATTTTCTAGTCCTGTAACTTATGCCGAATCTAAAAAAAAATATCTATCTTGCGTAATTTCAACTTTAGTCCTGTAAGTTTAAAAAATGTTCAATTTGAGGACAAATCTCGTCGGAGGTCACTAATTTTGCCGGAGTTGCTAATGTCCGCGGAGTGACCTCAAAAATTAGGGTTTTCCGGCGAAACTACAAACGTGACAATTGGTTACCCTGCTGGACATGTCACGTCATTAATTTCAACGTCTACAACTTTGCCGAAAACCCTCCAATTTTTTAGGTCACATTAGCAACTACGACGAAATTTCTGACATTCGACAAAGTTTGTCCTCAAATTAGAAATTTTCAAAATTTACCGGATTAAAATTAAAATTATAGAAAATACATAATTTTTTTTGGAATTTTCCCGGAAAACAGTCATTTAACGCCATTACGTTCGTAAACCCGTAGCTTTGTTCGACCAAATTCACCAAGATCAATCCATTTTGTTCGGAAAATCAATTTGGAATAACATTCTTGTTACTCCAAATAGAAAATGGAAAGCGTAGGTTGAGAAAAATGAAGAGGGAAGCAAGTTGGGTGAAAACGAAAAGGTAAACATTGGTGGCGGAGGCGGACGACACGGTGGCGGCAGTCACTGACACGCGAAAGAATAGAAAAAAGAAAGAAGAATCATTTGTTTAAAAGAGGGTCAATTTTGACATTTAAAGAGGTCAATTATCCAGAATAGGGTAGGGTTTATGATTTGTAAGACATTGATTTTGTGAACAATAGAGAGCATCGACTCTGTACATTACATTCATCCGCAAGGTTCAATGTCCAACCATAAATTCTACAATTCTGTCAAACAAGTTTTCTGCTCAAATTCTACTTCAAGATCCAATCAACAGACGGCCAATTTGATTGCCAAAGCCCTAATGTATTCAACGTCAAAACCTCTCAATATTTCACCATCTCTCATCTCAAATCTTAATTCCCACATAACGCACCTTGTTCTCTCCAACCCCCAAGTTTCCACCTATTCTAGCTTACGTTTCTTCGAATTTCTGCTGCAGAATCAGTCTATTATTTCTAACAAACCCGATCTTCAATCCCACATAACAGTTATTGTGCGGCTATTTGGCGTCGGAAGATTCGCTCAGGCCAGGGATATTTTGAATGCTGCCGTTGTCGACGAGATTTTTCGATGTCCACTTCCAGAAATAGCTTCGTTACTGGATGTAGAACCCAAGATTAAAACCAAGTTTTTTGATATGTTGTTCAGGGTTTATATTGATAATAGTAAATTTGATGAGGGATTGGAGGTTTTTGAGTATATGGTGAGTAATGGGTTTGAGATTGATAACCGTTCTTGCATAGTTTACTTGGTTGCGTTAAAGAAATGCAACCAGTTTGAGCGATTGTACGCGTTTTTCCAAAGGATGGTGGAATGCAATGTGTTGATCACAGTTAATTCGATGACACTGGTGATTAATGAATTGTGCAAGAGAAAGGAAGTTCAGAAAGCACGAAAGTTGATGGAAGAACTGGTTGAAAGAGGGGTTAAACCAAATGCGTATACTTTTAACACATTGATTGATGCTTATATAAAGAAATCAGATAGCAATGGAGTGGAAGAGATCTTGGCCGCCATGGAGAGAGCAGGGGTGGACTTCAATGTGGCCACGTATACTCTTTTGATTGAATGGCGTGGGAGATATTTCAAGATTGAAGATGCAGTGAAGGTGTTTGATAAAATGACTGAGAAGGGTGTAGCAGCAGATATTCGTGTCTACACTTCAATGATCAGTTTGTACAGCAAGTCGGGCGATGTTAAAAGTGCATTTGCTTTATTTGATGAGCTGGTAGAGAAGGGCCTCGAACCTAACGTGCATACTTATGGTTCGTTGATACACGGCGTGTGCAAAACGGGGAAAATAGAGGCAGCGAAAATGTTGCTTGAAGAAATGCAGAGGAAAGGAATAGACTTGAATCGGGTGATTTTCAGCACACTGATGGATGGTTTCTGTAAGCAAGGGATGATAGATGAAGCTTGGAAACTGCAAGTAATTATGGAAAAGAAAGGACTTGAAGCCGATGTTTATGTGTACAATATGATTGCTAATGGTTTATGCAAACTGAAAAGGCATGAGGAGGCCAAGAGGTTGCTATTCTCAATGGTGGAGAAGGGTGTCAAACCGAATATGTTTGCTTACACTACACTGATCAATATATACAGGAAGGAAGGTAATTTGGTAGAAGCGAATAGAGTGCTCCATGAGATGGAGAAAAATGGAGAGAAGCCAACAGTTGTAACGTACAATGCTTTGATCGACGGATACTGCAAAAAGGGTAAGACAAGGGAAGCACATGAGCTGAGAAAGAAAATGGAAGCTAAAGGGCTTCTTCCAGATACGTATACATATACGTCCCTTGTACATGGGGAGTGTATAGCGGGGAAGATAGACGAGGCTCTGAAGCTCTTCAAAGAGATGCAAGCTATGAAGGTAAATGTGAATGTGGTAACTTATACAGTGTTGATGGCAGGGTTGTCGAAAGAGGGAAGATCAGAAGAAGCTTTCGAATTGTATGACGAGATGAAAGAGGCTGGTATCGAACCTGATGACGCTGTATATGCTTCTCTTGTGGGTAGCCTTCATGGCACTAAAACTTAGCCTCCATTAGCAGTGCTTATCGTGTTGTGTCATATCATTTCATGTGGTCTCCCGTGATTCGGGTTATAAATTGTGTCGTCTCAAGGTTGCTGCCCTACTAGAGGGGAAAGCTGAATAGCACACAATTGTAGCAAATATACCAAAGATTATTTAAAGAAATGCTTATTCCATGTCCTGAAATACAATACATTCAACTTAACACAATTCAATTGTATAGAATAACTTTATAAGGCAAAAGTAATGCCAGTTTATATACATTCCAGATAGACACATTCACTTGCATCAGAACCACCAAGTTATGAACAAAAAAACAATACACAACATAATCACAACATCCGCACTAAATAAGCATATCTGCATAAGCTGCCAGCCCTTGGCTGTTCAGACACTGTTTCAGCTTGTGCAACGCTCGACTTTCAAGTTGTCTAACTCTCTCCTTTGATAACCCAAAACAAGCACCTATTTCAGACAGTGATTTCTGCTTTCCACCTTCAATTCCAAATCTTAGTCGGATAATTTTCCGCTCCCTAGGATTCAGAACGCTCAGCAGATTCCGCACGTGTTGTCTCATGAGCTGCTTTGCTACACCCACATCTGGGACCTCAACTGCAGGGTCAGCAGTGACTTCCTGTAGAAATCAACAATATATATCCTTTGTTAGCAATCGTCAAATGCATACATCTTCAACTTTGAATCAATTCACACTGCTCTTCATAATGGAAAACTACACTGCTCCTATAGCTGACCATTCACATAAATAGTACATGACGGCATCATCAACTTTGATGATAACAATATAACCATACATTTCTTTACAGAATGTTGCTCTTAAAAAGTGTAATTAAATTAATGTGCTCTGAAAACTGAAGATCACTGTTCTGAGGTAAATGTTAAATGTCACCACATCAACAGTATCATTAGCTTGGAAACTTTAAGAAAAATGTCCTTCCATATTCTTTTTTTTTTTTGACTTGGGTCCTTGTACTTTAATTGTAAGCATTGTACTTGTATCATTTTTCTCTACATAGGGGTCCTCATACTCGGGGAACGGAGCTAGGCCTAATGCTTTTGGGGTCTGAACCTCTAGCTTTGCTAAGGAACTGCCCCTGCTTATACTTCCATTTGTAAAACACAATTCTTTCCCTTACAATTTTGTTTTTATTAGGTCCCTGCACCACTACACTTGAAATGGGTCCCTGTTATAGTGACGTAACATAATAATCAAATCTTACCGCAAGTACAAAGACTCATTTTTCCATATGCAAGTACACAAACCTAGTTCAAACGAAATGTAAAGGGCAAGGTCCTTCAAGAAAAAGAATGTAAGCACAAGGACCCAATGTTTATAAACGGAAGTACACGGACTTCATTCAAAAAAGATGAAAGTACATGACCCAAATATGCATAACATGACTTTTCAGGATAACTAACTTCATTTCAAAATATTCCACACCATACATTTTCTTATACGGACAGTCCAGTAACTGGTTTTTCCATGAGTTTCACATCAGAAACAAATTGTGTTATCGTTTAAATGGAGGAAAGGTAAATTCCGTATTAGTTTAACTTGACCAGATGCTTTTCAGAAATAACCAGATTGAAATACATTCCTTTACAATGATTTTCATAGTTAGAAGCTTCACCAGGTACCAAAAGAATAAATGGTGGCAAACAATTACCTGAAATGTAGTATCTTGGTCTATCCATACAGGTTGTTGCATGGAAAGGGGAATTCTGGCAGTACATAGCAATTTCTCCAGTTTCTCAACTGATATTCCAGCACGTGCTGCTATATCCTCTTTTGTCGGGTTATGATTACCTTGTTGGAAGCACGATTTCTTTGCTTCGTAGACCTTGGATAGGAGGCTATACACATTCTCCTGAAACATTAAATAGGTTTAAATGAACTTCTCTCCATTCATTTCATTGTTCAATTAGAAAAATAAATAGGAAAAAGGAAAAATAAAAATATGAGAGCTTAGGATGTAGCAGAAATTTCCTCAAAATATTTTACATTGTAGGATCTAGAAATGATACACAAGAATAAGATATATCTTTTATAAAAACAAAGGTGCTGAATATAGCAAATTATATAAGAGGGCATTACTGGCAAGCGGATCGTCCTAGAATGCTGAAATAGTGCTTTCCTAACAGATTGCCTTATCCACCAGTATGCATAGGTAGCAAATCTGCAACCTGCTTGGGGCTTGAATTTCTCTACACTCTTCATTAGACCCATGCTTCCCTCCTACAAAAAGCAAAAAGATTAGTGCATCATTTAAAAATAAAAAATAAAAAAATAATTGCAAGGTAGCTAATCTTCCTCAGTTTTGCATAATATTATCACGACAAGACGAAATTAGACACAAAAATCTGATACTAATATTTCCTAGGGAAAGGCTAAAGACAGTAAACTCTTTCTCGTAACTTGGAGTTTACCTGCAAGAGGTCCTGAAGGTTAAGACCACGCCCTTGGTACTGCTTAGCAATGTGAACCACCATGCGGAAATTGGCATAAATCAACTTTTCTCGACTGCTTTTCCCACTATGAAGCTGTGACTTCAAGGATTGAGCGCTAATACCGACGGCCTCGGCCCACTCAACTAGTGTTGGTTCACGGGAAAACTGAGCATGAAGTCGGGTTCTCACTTCTTGTAGTTTCATTAACTCCTATTGAAAAGAAAAAGAAATGCTTAAAGATAGTTAAAATCATATAATCAGATTCACACATAAAGAGCAATCTCCAAAAGAAAAGGCAGAGAGGGTTGCACGAAACCTGTATCTTCATTATTAACTCCGACTCTTCCGATGCAGTTAAAAGTTGTGTTGTTTCTGGTCCCCACAAGAACAGTCTAAGGGGATCATTAGGATCAAACCCTTCATCAAGCTTTCTGCGCGTTTCTCTCTTCCTATGATGATTGGTCTCCTGAACCTCAACTTTTGGCTTGGGCACCCTCCTCCTCTTAGTTTGCCTCTCCAGAAGACGTTTAGACCTCACAGTCCTTCGAGCAGGATCACTGACAAAACCTCTACGCAGCCAACAGTAAGAAACTCTTTAGGGTTGAGAGATTTTTAGAATATACATGGGGGAGCGGGGTTGCCAACCTTATACTGGAGTCATCAAAATAAGCTCCAGAAAGTTCAGCATCTTTGGCAATTGAGATAGCCTCTTTGCATGCTGAAAAAGCTTCTCTTGCAAGTGCAACAACATGGTCTGCTTCAACACACTTTATATTTTCACTTTTACTTGAAATTGACTCTGTTGTCATAGGAAAGGGTTTTCCCTTTCTCTGTAAGGATGTCCATCTGATTTAACGAAATAAAATTAGTCAAATTGAACTGATAGTGAGAGAGGGATACTAATGGAGAGCATGCTACACAGAGATTTCATAATCAAAGTTCCACGCAAAATGATTTTTGAGTATGTTTTATAGTTTGATTGCTCTTACAAATACCATAACTCTGGCCTGCATAGCAACTGAAGCTGAAGGTCAATCACATACTGATCAGGATCAACATCGTTATTGCTTTTATGAGTTGAAGATGCAGGTGCCAATTGCCCATCCAATGTTTTCTTCAACAATCAAGTAACAAAAAATTCATTATTTAAAGATTTCTGGACAATTTGACCTATGAGCAACTATTGTTGCTTAAAGATCAGATAGAAGATTCTTACTGGAGATGTGCTGTCTTCCTTCAAACTCACTGGAGGCCTGCTTTCATTACGCTGATCGTGAATAAGAACTGATGTAGGTGATAGTGGAGCCAAAGAAGAAGTTGACAGAGAGGTAACAGCTGGAGTTATTGGCTCATGAAGCAGCAAAACTGCAAAATTTGTAGATAGATTGGAATTGGTATATCTCATAAAGAGGAAATAAGAAACCGTTACTCAAACCTCCTATATCTAAGAAACCAACTGACTGCATATGAGACTCCATATTGTTTTCTAGAAATATTTATTTGAGGATTAATCCTAATTTATGATTCTGACTGGACATTGTCAAACATAAGATTATACTCAGTCGCCTCACACCACTCTTAGTTGCTGGTAGATTCAGCTGATATTAATATTACTTAGAAATTTATCTAGCGAAAAACAAATGCAAATCACTAAGAAAAAATTCAAAAACAATGAAAAAGAGATGCTTATTAGGAAACATGCTGTAGTCGTAATAGCATTTCGAACTAGTAGCAACAAATTTAAGGTTTATGTTCTATGAAGAACATAACATCTGTATTTACTTCCACAAATTATTAGTATGAATATCACAGATTATGCATCTAGTTTTATGCCACCACAACTGAAAAAGTACATTTTAGAATCTAAAGTTGTAACAGAATATATTTAATGGATCTTCACTCAAGTCCATTAACATTGGCATAAAGGTTCAAATTTCTTAAAACTAATAATGACAAACTATCAAACACGAATTGCTAGGTACAACCAACAACAACGATAGTGAATGATTAGAACGCACAGCCATACTTTTCATTCGTTAAGTCATTTTCAGTATAAGGAGAAACTCCAACTTTTATGTTTTTGTCTTACTGTCAAACGATGCAATCGACCTTCTACAATTTACAGTCTAAACTAACAAAAAACACGAAGATTCTACATAATAGTAAACCTTGCATATGATTTCCATTATCATTACAAGTTCACATTGTAAACACACTAACCCTCCTAAACGCTACTTACATATACACCTAGAAAATGACAGAATTAGGGCAATTCAATGGAAATTCAACAGCGTTGCTCCAGTAAAGTTAATGCAATCCCATTTTGCTTTCTTCAATTCCACACACACACACACATTTGCGGATAATTCAGTAAAATAATAACATTTGAAGTTAAGAAACCTGAAGAGCGATTTATGAGATGAGTTCTGAGGGAAATTTGTAGTGGGGAAGAAACTAAGCTCCGTCCAGCCTCCATATAGCAGTTCTATCAGCTTTTCTGGTGCAAAGAAGAATGGGAAAAAGTTTGAAAAAATAACCGCAAAAAGATTCCCAAATTTGTTTAAATGCACTTAGTTTAGGTTTCTCTACAAACAAATAGTCATGAAGCAAATGAGAAAGGCTTCCGGAGATTTGCTGGTCTCAGACAAGATAAACCCATCTTTTTAAACGGATGAGGTTTTCAGAGTTTTTTTCTTGATTTTTATCACAAATTGACTAGACTAACCCCCCCTTCAAAGCTGCACTATGAAATTGGGCCTAATGGGCTTCCTTGATAACAAAATGTTTGTGTAATATTGGCCCAATTTGAGACCATAGGTCCATATGGGAGACTCTTTCACTAAGTCACAACCATCGTATGCTGTTTACATAATAAAATTCTCCTTTACCACAAGTCCAAAACCGAGCAAGCCTGATTTGTTAACTATTGATTCGAACTCCACATTAATTTATAAATAAATTATAAATCTTATTATCCATCTTAATTTATTAAAATTAAAATATATTACTAATTCTTCAGATTATAGTATATTTACTAAAATTAATTAATTAATATCTACTAAAAGTTTTAGATAATTCTACATTATTGATAAGAAATTACAAAAATTATAATATGAACTAATTCACGAGCTCATTAACGAACTCGTTCACAGACTAACGAATCGAATATTGTGAATAAAATATGTAATAAGTTCTAATTTAAACAGGTACCAATCTATTATTTAACCAAATATATAAGTTAGACTATAGTTCTTCTGTCATTAGACGTTTCTCATAAATAAAAGACATTGAACTCAGAAAGATCGATGCTCAAACACTAAGAAATTGAGCTATAATCATTTTATCATGTCTAACTTCATATATCTTGGTGTCTTATACCCCAAATGTAAAAGCTAGTTCTAAACTAACTTGAATAGCAATTCCCTATATCCTTCCAGGTTTAATTACAATATGACGTGTATTAAAAGTTATGAGCACTAGATGAAATATTAGATGGAATAGACGAACATATGAGCACCATCTGCAGAGTGCAGCAGATGGGTGCCACCAAGGATACAAACTCTCCCCTCTAAATATAGTCCAATCCAATCATTTGGTGGACAAATATGTATTCTCCACGAATTAATTTAATCCGTTGTTTGAAAATATCAATTGAAATTTAATAAACGCTTTTGTAGAAGTATGTGTATATACCATATGTTAGCAGTCATTAGTTAGTACACGTGGCATTCTCTTATAAGTTGTTACTAGCTTGAGTAGTATAAATAAGCCACACAGCTGTACAATGTGCATATATCAGAATTAATGAAACAGTAGTAATCAGCTTCAGCTAACTACTTTTCTCTCTCTTCCATGTCAAACGGTTGATAACCATTTTCTGCATGGTATCATATTTAGGGTTCGAATCCTAAGATTTTTTATACCTTCAATCTATCCACTCCGTTTATTCTATCTCTGATTTATGGCTCCACCTCGTAATAGGCCTGTAAATTTTAATACTGAGGCATGGCCGGTGCTCACCGCCGACGATACTTCTGCTCGCGACACCAGCTCGGGCTCCGCTGCTACGAATTCTACTCCTGCTCTGGCTCTCCGCGAGAACAATATGCTCAATCTGCATGGTTCTGACCACCCTGGTATGTGCTTAGTTACGAATCTGTTGAGTAGCAATAATTACTTGCCATGGAGTAGATCAGTGCAAATCGCTCTGTTAGCAAAAAATAAACTAGGATTCATCACCAGTTCTATTACACGTCCTACCAATCCGGTTTTACTTGAATAATGGGCTAGGGTAGATGGAATGGTTAGATCCTGGTTAATTAATTCGTTATCCAAGGATATTTCTGAATCATTTTTATCTGCTAAGTCTGCTCAATCTCTTTGGGAAACTATTACTGGCGTTTTGGAGAAAGTAATGGACCACAGATCTATCAGATTCAAAGAGATATTAGTACGGTTTCCCAGGGTAATCAACCTCTTGTAGTGTATTTCAATAGGTTGAACAAATTATGGGATGAATTTACACTTCTTACGCCTACTCTTGTCTGCACTTGTGGTGCCTCCAAGGAATGGGAAGAGTTTGAAATGAGTGGCAAGCTCATCCAGTTTCTAATGGGATTGAACGATTCTTATGATGATGTTAGGAGTAACATTTTGATCATGGAACCTTTACCTTGTGTTGATAAAGCTTACTCCCTCATTTCCCGAGTAGAAAAGCAAAGGAATGTTCACAACACTTATCCTGATTCTATTGAGACTTCTTCCTTATTCACAAAGACTTGTCCAGGTAGGGGATCTCATCCGGGCAAGGGTACTTCCAACACAAGCAGAGGTGGTTACAATGCAGGGAGAGGCAGAGGAGCTTCATACACTCCAAAACGAACCAAGGAAGAAAATGCAACATTAATCTGTGATCAATGTGGTGGTCCAGGCCATGAAATTATGGATTGTTTCAAACTCAAGGGATACCCTGACTGGTATTATAAATCGAGAGAGCAGAGAAATTCTGCAAATATGGCTGATGCATCCTCTCAGAATGACCAAACTTATGTTTCTGATTGTTCTGCAACCAAGCAACAAATTGCCACTGCAGATATTTTTGCCTTAGTTCAAAATGAAGTTGCTAGAATTTTGGACTCTAAGTCATTACCTACAGATGTTGAAGATACTCCTAGTACAACCTATACCAACATGGCAGACTTCACAGCCCTGGCCAACTCATATTTTTTTCTTTTAGTACACTTGGTGATTTAGCTACCGATTCTTGAATTATTGACACATGCTGCAGCAAACATATGTGCACAGATGCTACCCTAATGACAGATATTCTTCCTATCACTCATTTAGCATTTGTCACTCTTCCTGATGGCACATATACACGGGTTACTCATGTTGGTCAAGTGATTCTATCTAACCAATTGATCCTTACTGATGTGTTTTTAGTGCCAAGCTTCAAGTTTAACCTCCTCTCAGTCTCTCAACTATCATTAAGTATGAATACAAGAGCTACTTTTACACCTAACTCTTGTTAGATTGAAGATATGTCTACTGGCACAGTGTTAGCTATTGGCAAAATGGTAGGCATCTTGTATATCTTGCAAAAGGCTTCTAACGCTAACACCATCATCAGTTTTGGTTTGACAGCTTCCCACTACCAGAAAGTCTTTGACTCTTGGCATAAGAAATTGGGCCATGCTGCACCATCCACTTTGCAACATTTGGATTTTCTAAAACATGTGTGCATCCATCCTGTTACTCAAGCCAGCAAAGCCTGTGATGTCTGTCATTACTCAAAGCAGACCAGATTATCATTTCTTCGCAGCACCATCCAATTCACTAGAGTTCTGGAAATGCTACATATAGACATCTGGGGTCCCTATAATAGACCTAGTATTACCAACACACCATATTTTTTACTATGGTGGATGATTTCAGTAGGACAACTTGGATCTGTTTACTTTCTACAAAAAAGACAGGCAGTTACTTCTCTTGGTACCTTTTTAGAATGATTAGTACACAATTGGATCTTACAATAAAGGTGATAAGATCAGACAATGACACATAATTCCTCAGTCATGAATGTCAGCAGCTATTTTCTTCTATGGGCATTCTTCATCAAAGAACCTGTACATATATACCACAGCAAAATGGTGTTGTTGAGAGAAAACACAAGCATCTACTAGAGGTGTCCAGGGCAGTCATGACAGAGTCAGTTGTCCCTAACTACCTTGGGCCTTACTCTATTCTCATTGCTGCTTATATCATCAACAGGCTTCCCACGTCTATCTTGTCTTGGAAATCACTTTATGAGGTCTTGTTTGGCAAGCTCCCATAATATGAGCTCTTAAAATCATTTGGTTGTCTCAGTTATACAACCAACACCTTGCCTGATAAAAGTAAGTTTTCTCCCAGGGCTCACAAGTGTGTTATGATGGGTTACACACCTGGTCAGAAGGGCTACAGATTGTATGATTTGGACACTCACAAAAAATATTGGTATCTAGGGATGTGGTATTTCTGGAAACTGTGTTTCCTTATGCTGATAGCTCTACTCAGACAGATGGTCCAACCCTTCCCTTACCACTTTCTGACTTTGAAAGTCAGCAGGTTGTTCATCCCTCTCCACCTGATCTTCCAGACAGTCCACCACCAACCATGCCATTGCAGAACCAACTGCTGCTCCTTTGAGAAGGAGTACCAGACATGTCCTTAAGACTGCATATCTTGATGACTTTGTTACCAATTCTGCTGCTATTGCTATGTTGGCACCATCAGATTACTCATTTACCCCTGATGCTCATTTTACTGCCTTTATGGCCAATTACAGTGGGGTGAAGGAACCACACTCCTATGCAGAGGCCAAGAAATATCCTCACTAGATTCAAGCTATGAAGGATGAGTTACAGGCTTTGGAATATAACCATACTTGGGAATTAACCACTCTCCCACCAAACAAAAAATCTATTGGATGCAAGTGGGTTTTCAAAACCAAGTTGAATCCCAATGGTTCTGTAGAAAGATACAAATCTCGATTAGTTTCTAAGGGGTACAACCAAGTGGCTGGTAAGGATTACTAGATAGCTTTTCACCAGTAGCTAAACAAGTCATTGTAAGAATGTTAATTATTATTGCTGCTGCTAAGAATTGGCCATTACATCAACTGGATATCAATAATGCCTTCTTACATGGCTATATTGATAAGGAAGTTTACATGGTTCCACCAGCAGGATATCTTGCAGCTCAGAATGGACAGGTATGCAAACTCACTAGGAGCCTCTATGGGCTCAAGCAGGCTTCTAGACAATGGAATAATGAGTTCTGCTCTAAGCTATTAGCTTATGGTTTTGTTCAATCTACCAACGATCATTGCCTCTGTACTTGGACAATGGGTGATGGTTTTATGGCTATAGCAGTATATGTTGATGATGTCTTGGTCATAGGTAACGCTGATACTCATATTTATGCTTTTGAAACAGTACCTCCACGATGAGTTCACTATCAAGTATTTGAGTAGTGCCACTTCCTTCCTAGGTGTAGAAATTGCCAGAAATCCTACAGGTATACATCTCAGTCAGAGAAAATATACTCTAGATATCCTTGCAGATGCTAGGATGGGAGACTGTAAAGCTACCTCTACTCCATTGCCACAGGGTCTTAAACTCTCTACTAATGCTGGTACTTTGTTGTCAGATCCTGAGCCATATAGAAGACTGGTGGGCAGATTGCTTTACTTAAATCTCACGAGGCCTGATCTCACCTATGTCGTACAGCAGCTTAGTCAGTTCGTTGGTGCTCCAAGAACTGATCACTGGACAACTACTCTTCATCTACTTAGGTAACTCCAGGGTACTTTCATCATTGGTCTCTTCTATCCCAGAAATAGTGGATTCGATTTAGTTAGTTACTGTGATGTTTATTGGGGGTCATGCACTGACACCCGCAAGTCTCTCACTGGATATTGTGTTTTTTTAGGAGGCTGCTTGATCTCTTGGAAGACGAAGAAACAGACAACCGTTTCCCAAAGCTCTGATGAGGCAGAGTATCGAGCTCTTGCTAGTACTACGTGTCAGCTTATGTGGATTGATTTTGTAGCAGCTGATCTAAGGATTTCTCTCGTCAAACCTGTGACTCTTTATTGTGACAACCAAGCTGCCTTGTATATCGTCGAAAATCTGATCTTCCATGAACGCACCAAACACCTTGACATCGATTGCCACATTATCCGCAAAAAATTCAAGGAAGGATTCCTCAAATTGCTGCATGTTTCCACCAGGCAGCAGCTTGCTGATTTACTGACCAAACACCTTGGTGTTTCTCAGTTTTCTATTTTACTCTCCAAGTTGGGTTTGGTTCCCATAATTCCAGCTTGAGGGGGGGATGTAGAAGTATGTGTATATACCATATGTTAGCAGTCATTAGTTAGTACACGTGTCATTTTCTTATAAGTTGTTAGTAACTTGAGTAGTATAAATAAGCCACACAGCTGTACAATGTGCATATATCAGAATTAATGAAACAGTAGTAATTAGCTTCAGCTAAATACTTTTCTTTCTCTTCCATGTCAAATGGTTGATAACTGTTTTCTACAGCTTTTTTAATTGAACATTTTTTTAATTCACCCATAATTTCTACGACTTCAATATCAATATTTCAGCCAGGTTTTGCTCTTGTATGCCTAATAATCGAGAAAAGTGCAGATTTGGTCCAATGGGACACACGTCTATTTCATTTTGGTCCCAATACTCTCTTATTTGACCCTAAAAGACTTAAATCATGCACTTGAGGTCCCAAACTAATTATTTGTTGGAACAGAAACCCCAAACCTTTGCAATACTGACCCCAAACCTTTGCAATACTGACCCCAAATCATTTGAGGTTAACGTTTCAGGTCATGTGCCTTGCACATGCCTGTTAGATGATGTCATAAATATTTTTAATTAAAAAAATTGTAAACTTATTTAAAAAAGAAACACGCCAAAATTGTTAAATTAACTAAACCCTAACATTTCCCCCAAAGTTCCTGCTACATTTCGTTCTGGTTCACCTTTCCAAATCTCTCCAAATTCATCAAGACTTGGTGCCGCCGCTGGTTCATCCTCAAGCATGGCAAAATCTTCTAGTTCAAGAAATCAACTGTCACCCGTTCCTCTAACCCACGCGGGTTATCTCAGTGGTTGATTGCCTCACCGTCAAGGGCTGATTAATGTATGTTTCTATCTTTTTCCTGTATGTGAATTTTCTAGTTTTGAAGCTCTTCATGTATGTGAGCTTATGTATATGGCTGATTAATGTATGTTTCTATATTTTTCCTATTTTTGTTTTGTTTGGATTTGGGTTCTGGATTTTGATTTTTTGTATGTAAAGTGGTTTGATTATGATAAATATTGTATGCATTGCTGTGCACGTGGATAATTGGCTTTAAAGAGTAATCAGGCTTAAGCGTGGGTACAAATTTGTTCCATTAGAACCCATAAATGATGATGTAGGTATAAGGTGGAAAACTAGTATCGTAGTTCGAATTTGTGGTGTTCAGGTTTTATGGACAGTCCAAGTCTGATTGTTATCTCCGAAGTTGAATGTAAATTACTGAATTGGTTCGTTTTGAGTTCACTGCAACTACGATATGTGATATTAGTCTGCGTTTATGTTTTTTCTTCTATAGACACCATGTTGTAGAGATATCTTGATGAGTGTTTTCTCCTGATCCATGGGGTAGGTGAATACGGGATTATAGCAGATTGTATATCATATTCATAAATTTATGGATGATCTAATAATTGCTATTTCATATGGACCAAGAACTATTAGCTTTATTAGCTTTTGAATAGCTTTGGACACTTAAAAATGAGATAATGGTGGTGAAATGTTGCCATGTCAGTCATAAGAGCAATTACCAATTATATGCTCTTTGTTCATTGTTCTGACCATTAGCTTTGCTCTTTATTGGTGAACTATTAGCTTTTGATTAGCTTTAGACACTTAAAATAAGATAATGGTGGTGAACTATTTGCTTTGCTCTTTGTTCATTGTGTAATGGTAGTTTTTGACTTGTTTTGATATATTTTTGTATAGATGTGGAACATCAAAACTGAAATTGTGATAGCAGACCAATTGACTTTTTTGAAAGGCAATTATATTCTGTTTTACACCCTGGTTTGAGTTAGGGCACTGTATTGATATAATGAAAACATATTGCATTAATATGGAGTAATAAAAAATCAAAGAATAAAAGGATTTTTATATGGAGTAGTAAAAAATATATTAGCTTTTTCTATGTTCTCGATACACGGGATACCACTTTTACTGAGTTATATGTGATTGTATTCGGTTTAAGGTGTCTTAGAAAATAATTTTATAAGGTTTGGGTGGTAACTAATTTAATGGTTGGCTCTTGTGCATATTCTTGCATATTCTTAATCATATGTTCTCTTTTGTGCTTTAGTTCATAACAATATTTTCTTCGTTTTCAGACTTCTTAAAAAGAAAATTAAATAGTTTGTATTCTACCCTCAAGTAGTGCTCATTCTCCCGTGCATGTATAAGGTCTTATTTTTTTATATTCTTTTTATAGGTCTATGTATATTAGAGATGAAGACTAACTTTATCTCTTGCCAATAATTCTAAGATGAGTTGTCCATTCTTGTTTTGTTTTGCTTTTAGTGTGAATGAAACACAATGTAGGAGATAGGTTATTTATAACTGCTAATGACAGGTTTTTTGCTCTAAAAAAATCTTTTTTCCCTTCAAAATGCAATATTTCCCTCTCAACGGGTATTTTTTTACTTGAGACCAAAATTGCAAAAAGGGTCGGGACTAAATGTGCCAAAAACTTAACGGTTACGGAAGGACCACAAGTGCATGGTTTACGTCTTTTGGGATAAAATAAAAGAGTATTGGGACCAAAATTAAACAGGCGTGTGTCCTGTGGGACCAAATTTGCACTTTTCTCCCTAATAATCTATTTTTACCATTCAACACCCAACTCAGGATGTTTGATTTAGACTCAAGTGGGTCGGAAATAGGGGCGTCTCTAATGGGTAAGCGACTAAGGCGATTGCCTTAGACTCCGGAAAATATATGTGTTATGTATGTATATATATAAACAAGTTATAATATATTTTATTTAGTTTGGAAATCAAAATTAAAATAAGTTCCTTAAATTGTATTTAAATCTAATTATGATTACTGAAAGTTAAATTATGTTCATTATTGTAGAAACTAGTAAATCACCCGTGCGATGCACGGTTATCTGAATTTTTTACATGTATATATATATAACGCACAATTTACGTATCGAATTAAGTAAAAGTAATACAATGAATAATCAAATCTATCTAAGTAGCCAAACCTTTCACATTGTATCAAAAACTACACGTTCCTAAAAACTTCCTTATAAACAACATTTGTTGTTTTAGTATAACATTTATTTTTTTGATCACAAATGAGTATCTTCAGCCCTTTCCTATTCGTCACCCTTGAAACTGCAACATATAGTTGGCCATGACTAA